>CAVNYN010271075.1:0-23398 GCA_963692815.1 Nyctanthes arbor-tristis
ACTCACCCCCTATCTAGAACCAACTCTCTTTTCAGTTGGACCTGGGTTCAGACGCCCCCTCACCAGGTTTCCCCAGAGGCTCAAGGTCCCAGCCTTGGGTCGTGCGGCTACATGAAACCATCCCTTTCTAGATGATGAAGTCCTCAGCACATAACAAGAGTTAAAGTCCTCAGGACTCAGATATTCCCAGCCTTTACGCTGCCAGAAATTGAAGAACCCAATAATGGTCCTCCAGCTCGCAGGAATGATTTGAGAATGGGTGATCTCCCAAAACTTTAACAGCCCCGGTAACGGGTTGTGGGAGTGGAACGTGAAAACCAGCCTCAAACATCCTCGTGTTCGTTGTGACACACCCTCTCAGAGGGCAATAAGCCCGTTCCTCTTCATAAGGGACCCAAAGTGCAACGAGGTCTAGAATGCGATAGTTTTACTATAGAACATTCAGATCGCTCTCCTTCACCTTCGAAGGAATATGTTTGCAAACCCATAGCCGGTCTTTATCACAAATCACCGCCACCAGAGGCCTCCCACTGGAACTAACTTCCGCCTCATCGCTCTCTCTCTTTCTCTCTCTCACTCTCATCGTTAGTCCATTCAAACTGGACCTCTGGCGCTGACTCTGGCACCGGTCTTGCTGCTTCCTCACCCGTGAATCTTTCTACAACCACCACAACTCCTTTTTCTACACATCTCCCTAAAGGAAAACTTTCTCCACCCTCCATTTCACGATGTCCCCACAAATTCTGAATGCTAATCAGGGATTCCAACCGAAAAATTCCCAAGTAATAGAAAGAAGAATAGTTACTTTTACACTAAGGGTGTCCCAAAGCCTTCGAAAACTATGTTGAAAATTCGGGCGTGAAAAAGGAAAGCCTAAAAAATTGGCGGCCGAAGTCTCTTTGAAAGTTGATTACAGAATAAATAGAGGCGAAGTGAAGCAAGAGAAAATGAGGAGGAAAGGGTATAAATAGGCTAGTGAGAAGCGAAAGTATGAAAAGGTGAAAGGATGGCTACCGCGTGTGTGACATCGGGAAACGAAGAGGCATCGGTCAGAATAATGATCACTAGACATGGGCATGATTATATACATATAATATTAAGGGAAGATCCACAAAACTTTTGAGAAATTTATAGAATGTATCCTGATGTGTTCTTGAAGTTATGCCATATCATTAGAGAGAAAAGTCTTTTGACAAAAACAAGGTATATCTTTATTGAGGAAATGTTTGCAACATTCTTACTCATTGTTGGCCAAAATAATCAATATTGTGTAATTCGCAAAATGTTTGGTCAATCACATTTCACTATTAGTCAAAACTTCAACAAAGTTTTGAAAGCATTAAAAAAATTTGTAATGAATATGATGGCCATACCTGGATCTACAGTGCCGGAGAAAATAATATAAAGTACATGATTTTACCCTCATTTTAAAGTGAGTAATAACATTATTATTTTTCAATTTTCTTTTTTACAATTATTTTTGTTGTTATATTATTGTTGTCTTTATTTACTTTTATAGCCACTAGGTCGCCAATGTCAATGAAGGTCAAAGGTCAACCAAGGTCAACGGTCATAAGGTCTTGGAAACAGGCCCCCGAGAGCCTTGCCTAACTTAACGACCTAGCGATCAGACGATCTCAAAAGACATGGAAATCCGTTCCAGCAACCTAAGGGACGAATCTCCCTTCTACACATTGCCGGGGTTCAGGACGTCTAGCCTTTACGCCTCCGCGACCTATTAGACTTGTCACCTAAACAGCATCTTGGGAACCTACGTGGGAATTCTTATCACTTACGGCTAATTGGACTTCAACATTAAATGTGAAGCAGTGGTTACTCATCACATACATGGCTTAGGCAGCCATTAGTCAAAAGTGAAGAGTTAACCTCAGCCGATTTGACCCATATTCATTTTTATGGGTCTAGCATCAAATGCATGCAATCATTGTTCCCATGCAAATGGCAAGTTTACACTATAAATAGAATGAATGAAGCCGAAAAGAAAGAGGCCCAAATAAAATCTCATTCATCTTGTCTTAAGTACATTTACTCTCTTCTATTTATTGTAAACATTCATTGGTTTTACACATTAACTATACAAGCCGATTCAAATACAAATTTTCCGAATACAAATCTTGTTTGTTGAGTCAAAGGCTGAATTTGATATCAACAACTTACATTTTTATTATTTTAGGATTGCATTGGAGCTATCGATGTACACATATTCCAGCAATGATAACTAGACATGACACAAGCAGCTATAGAAATCGCCACATAATTATTTCACAAAATGTTTTAGTTGCTTGTAACGTTGATTTAAAATTTATGCATGTGCTCAGTGGGTGGGAGGGTTCAGCACATGATTCAAAAGTGCTGACTGATGCTTTGATAAGAAGAAATGGACTTAAAGTGCCAAATGGTATGTCTTCAAATGCCAGTTTATTTTTTTATTTTTATTTTTTTACGTTTTTTTCCTTGTTGTGTACGTTATTGTATATATGTTAAAAGCATTTATCTTCCACTCAGGAAGCTACTTTGTAGTAGATTATGGATATCTAAATTGACGCCAAATTATCTCTCCTTATTGAGGTACCCGGTCAAGGTCGTGATCCAAATAATGCAAAGGAATTGTTTAATCTCGATCATGCTTCACTACGGAATCTTGTTGAAAGGATTTTTGGTATATTTAAATCAAGATTCGCAATTTTCAAATCAGCTCATCCATTTCCTTTTCAGATACACATGCGGAGCTAGTGTTAGCTTGTGCAAGTTTACACAATATTTTGCGTAAAGAATGTCACCTTGACGAATTTCCAGCTGAACTTGAAAATGAAGCTACAACATCTTGTCCAGTCAATGAAGAACAAGACTTTGGTCCCTTTTTTTAGAGTAAAGAACAACAAAGAGAGAGTGCTAATGCAAGAAGAGACACAATAGCAGTTGACATGTAGAATGATGCTGCCAACTAGAAGTCATTTTTATGTTTTTTCCCCTTCCGTACTTTGAGAAAGAGTTATTTATGAATTTTTTACTTTATTTTATTAAAATGAGAAAACTTGTGTTCCTCAATTGCATTGCTAATTGTTAATTTGAATGGAACGTAAAATAAGCTATAGAAAACTATTATGATTTAAGAATTTTTTTTCTTAAGATGAAAAAAAGTCCGATCTCAATAATATTATATTTTGCACTTCTTTAAAAAATATATATTATATTTTGCACAATTTGAAAAAAAATGATTGTAAGAAAGTTTGAAAAAGTCTTCCATAGTCTGAGAAAGTCTAGAAGAGTTTTTTATGAAAGTCTAGAAAAGTCCAGATAACTATTCTTAGACTCCCAGTAAATCCAGTAAAATCACTTAAAATCCCATAAAATCCATAGACATCTCATATTTAAAAAAGTCTTTAAAAGTCTCAATTGAATACAAGCTAATTCATTCTATCATTATATATTTATGAAAACCTTGTCATAAGCTGCCCACCTCTACCGTTCTCTACTTTGTATTGAGTAATGATCGGTAAAAGACTAAATACTCCCTTTTCATACAAAAATAACTTTGAACAGAGAATATGAACCAGTTGGCTTCTCGTGATCAAATAATATGATTTTGAATCTATTTTTGTAGTGCGCTGATCTTATTCAGCAACAAGTTTGTCTAGGGTACTTTCCTTTCCTCTTACATTTTCATTTCTTTGTCTGTCAAGAGATTGTAATTTTGAAATAATAGATTTTTCTCAAAGCTTGTATTTAATTCATTTATTCTTGAAACTGGGGAGTTTCGGTCATTAATTATTTAGCAAGTCATAATTGTGATTTCTGGTGGAGTTGCCATTTTTCCAATTTGTTACACCATTATTTCACCCATGACAACTACAAGCACACAAGCAAGAGGTCTAATAAGCAAAATGAATCAACCTTCTTTTAATTTCCATTCCTTTTCTTGTCAGTTTGAATTATAATTAAGAAAAATATAAAGCATTATGGAACATGGTAATAACTGTTGATCAACCTGTCTTATTTAAATTAAAAATCATATCATAGAATGGTTGATGTTACTATTAACTTTTCCCCCTTGGAAATTAACTATCCTATAATCTGTGCTTACAATTCTTTGCTATTGTTCTCATCCTGTAATTATTTTGCTGTCAGGGCTAGCGCTTGACAGACTGTAGAAACTTTGGAACCAAATGCACAAGCAAATGTGGTGGATTGGGTCAGTGATTCTTGTCTACCACCAAGATATGGTGGGAGCTTTGGTTGAAAGTGGTAGTCTTTTGATTCATGAAACATACAATATTCATATCCACATTAGCTGAAATCTGTTTTGCAGATCATTCGGGATGAAATTTATGATTCAACTGTCAATTACATATATACTAGTATAGTACACGTGCGATGCACGGGAAGAATAATATTAAAAAATATAACAATATGAATTTGAGAAATAAATGGAAAACATTTATATATTAGTTGAAAATATAAAAGATGAATAACGTTAAAAAATATAATAATAGGAATTTGAAAAATGAATGAGAAACATTTGTACATGGGAAAATGTCAAGCTCATGGAAAAAAATTGATCTTTATGAGTTTTTTTAGGAAATGGAATTTTAAATTCCATGGTAGGGGAAAACATGAGAAAATAGACAAAACATGACGTCATCAGTTAGTATACAGAACCAATCAAAAGCGGGAAATAAGGTAGAAACTGCACTTGATTTAGATCAATATAATATAATATAATATAAATATAAATTTTAAGTTAATGAGAATTGGACGGTATTATTGTCTTTTTAAGTAAAAATGTTATATCACGTAAAGAAATGTGAGATTTGAGGTTGAAATTGTCAAGTTCGAAAGGTTAGGATTAAATTGTATAATAGAAAGAAATGTCAGAGTTAAATTGTACAAAGTAGCCATTTCAAAATAGAAAAGAATAAAATAATAAAAAATAAAAGATGACTTCAACGATTTGGGAGGGAAAACTTGTTTAGACTATTCTTGATTTAGATATATATAGAAAAAAATTCAATCTTTTTGAGTTTCTTTGAGAAGTGGGAAATGAAATTTTAAACTCCATGGTAGGGGAAAACGTAGGGAAATAGACAAAACATGACGTTATCAGTTAGCTTACAGCACCAGTCAAAGGCGGGAATTAAGGTAGAAACTACACTTGATTTTGATTAATATAATATATAGATTTTAAGTTAATGACAATTGGAGGGTATTATTGTATTTTTTAAGTAAAAAATGAGATATCACTTTAAAGATGTGAGATTTGAGGTTGAAATTATTAAGTTTAAAATGTTATGATTAAATTGGACAATATGATGAAATGTCAGGGTTAAATTGTGCAAATTAGCAATTTCAAAATAGAAAAGAATAAAAAATAAAATATATGACATCAGCACGACATCAGCAATTTGGGCGGGAAAACTTGTTTTGACTACTCTTGATTTAGATATATATAGATAATATATAGATTTTAAAAATTCAATCTTTATGAGTTTCTTCGAGAAGTGGGAAATGAAATTTTAAATTCCATGGTAGGGGAAAACGTAGGGAAATAGACAAAATATGACGTCATCAGTTAGCTTACAGCACCAGTCAAATACGAGAATTAAGGTAGAAACTATACTTGATTTTGATTAATATAATATATAGATTTTAAGTTAATGACAATTGGAGAGTGTTATTGTTTTTTTAAGTAAAAAATGTTTCATCACTTTAAAAATGTGAGATTTGAGGTTGAAATTATTAAGTTTGAAAGGTTATGATTAAATTGGACAATATGATGAAATATCAGGGTTAAATTGTGCAAATTAGCAATTTCAAAATAGAAAAGAATAAAAAAATAAAAAATTAAATATGACATCAGCATGACGTCAGCAATTTGGGTGGGAAAACTTGTTTTGACTACTCTTGATTTAGATATATATAGATTCTCCTAAATTACTTTTGAAATTTGTAGATTGTTCTAGCTTTCTTGCAACCGTACTCATACCCATCAAAATGATGCACTTTTTGTTGAAAACTCCTCTGTTGTTTGCTCAAAACGATGCATAAAGTTCTTTTATTAGTGGAATAAAGATTGCTTTTTTGATGTAGAAGTTGTTTGTAGTCTTGAGTTTAACCAAGTAAGAATTAGTTTGGAGGAAACAAAAGAAAAATCCTACTTTGGAGAGTGTCTATTTCATCTTTGTTTGCACATGTTCTCCATGATCCAAAATAAGTTACTTGGAAAATATATGATAATAAAGTTTTAAGGATGTTGGCTTTAAAACTAACTAGATTATTATTGTCAGATCTTAGTTCAGATATATCTCAACCCTTCAAGTTCGTGTGTGTGTACTGTATGTGGTTAAGAATGATACAAAGACCTTAGGGGAATATCTTTCATTTTAATACTTAGATTTTGTTTTCTTCCCAGTGGTTGAACCATGATTGTTCACTTTTTATCTTGTTGGTGGATAATTTATGCAGTGCATTGGGCATTTGAAGAGAAATTCAAGTAATTTGACGATAGCATAAAAGAGGTGATACTATTGTCCATAATGCTTAATTATGTGGTGTTTATGTTTTCTTTTCTTTTATTTTATTGGAACTAGTTTGGGTTTTTCTTTTTCTTTGCTGATAATCGCTTGATTTCTTAATTGTATGTAAACCAAAATGATATGGTGATGTTGTCAATAAAAAGATTACAGTTCATTACTACTGAAGTTGTGACTTTGAAGTTAGTCCTCAGCCTATGCGTTTGGTGGGTGAAAAGATGCTTACAGTGAGTTTTTTATGAGATGAAATGAAATGAATAGGTCTTGACTCTTAGAGGCTCTACATCTTTTATCTATAAATGCATAACATCTTTTGAAGTTCTCATCATCTAGGGCATATTTTTTTACACTTTGTGTACATGACGTGTCTCAAATGATTAAGCAATCTAATTTCTTTTAGGATTTTGAAAATCTTGGACACTCAATCTCATATCAGTGTTTTAAGTTTTGCACCTCATAGTTGTAAACCTTTGAACCATGCTGTTAAGGATGTAGAATTCCTATTTAATTTTGAGATGGGGTACTCTAATCATTGTGGATAAATGCAACAGGCAATACTTGACAAGGTTGAATGATACAGTCAATGACATATTAGTTCTATTTTCCCCCTTCGAAGAACAGTTTTGGTTCAAAATTTTGAAATATTGGTGCAAAAGTCTATTGAAGATTAGCATCATTGGAGAATTGAAATTCATCATTTGTTTTGTGATATGATATATGATGACGCATGTAGACTTGAGGCTTAAATATAGAAAGTAGCATTTTTGAACATCAATTCTCTAATTCGGCTAGAAACTTAAAAAATGATAGAGCAAGTTTTTCTGGCATTTTATGAATTAGTTTACTTTTGAAAGTGTCACAGAATTTCTTTTGTAATGTATTTTACTTGATGAATATCATAAGCTTTTGGTTTGTTGTAATGAATTGGTAGTATCAATGTTGTGTAATGAAAAGTGATAAAATTTCTTTAGTGTAAAATACTCGTCTCTTCCCTTACTTCCTTTAGACTCCTCTTTGGTAACTTTATTGTTTCAAACTATATAGTTATTTATCATTTTCTTGCCGACTACATGTAACCCACAACAATCTAAACACCACAACAATTTTGGCATGCCTTTAAAGCTTCCACCTCGATTCAAATACCTTTCAATTTTATTAGTTACTTCCAAAGAAATGTCTTTCATAAATAAAAATTTCTCTCATTTTGATTTGGTCTTTGAAATTAAACAAAAAATAAACAGATTCGACTATTGATTTTAGAATGAATACTCCGCGGTACGTGCGTTAGTATTATATAAAAAGAAGCAACCTAAAAAACCTAAAAAAATCATTAAAAATTAACATATGAACTAAAAAGAATGTCTAATCGAAATTACGAAATGCTTCCTAAATAAGAGATATATATATATATATATTAAAATTTTTTGAATTAAAAAATTAAAAAGCTTTAAATATAGATATACCCATCAAAATAACTAAGAAGATAAATAAATCCAACATACATTCTATCGCAAAATTTACCTAGCATATAAGCAAAAGTATAAAATGACCTTCATTTTGGTAATTTTGACCGGGAAAAATGCAATACAAAGGTACCGTAGACTAATTTCTTTTTATTCCCACCATAGTAATTTATCCCTATACAGCGCTCTTCCGATCTCTTAAATATCTTTAAATGAAATTACACCAATAACCTTCTTTAAAACTTTTTTTTTGTTTTTGATTTTAAAAAGTATTTTTTGTCTTCTCACACCACAATCATAATTCATAATAATTATTCTTAATTTTATTTCTTTTTTTTATATAGGGAAATTTACGCGTAACTTGTTACAAATGTAAATATTTGGAAAAATACTATAAATTGTAACAAATTGAGTCGTTGTACCAATTTGTCTAAACTAATTGCAAAATACTTCATTCCCCAATTTAAGGAAATATGAAATGAAAAGGGAAAAAAAAAACAAAAACAAGTTTTAATACCAAAAAAAAAAGGAAAGAAATAATTAAAATCAATGATTAATGTAATTGTCTCCTATTATGATTGAAACACTTATCTTCCCGAATCGGATTAGTACAATAATTGTCTCCTATCATAATTGAAACACTAATATTTCTTTTACACTAATTGTATCCCACCATAAACAAACACTAATTAGCTGTAATTTCTTTTCTATCGGGAAGAGATAAAGTTTAGCACTTTCCTTACATTTGTTTTAGTGTAGTTTGCTCAATGTAATTTATTTCGTAGAACGGGAAAAAATGTATCTTTGAATTTGTTGTGAAATTAATATATTAATGAAATCCTATTTAGTATATTACTTGTAATATGTTACAATTCGTGCATTACACGTTGTTGTCGCGTAATTTGTTACAATTCGTATATTAAACATTGCTCTTGTGAAATACATTACAGTGCAATTTATTACAATTCGTACATTACGTGTAACTTGTTACAATTCGTAAATTACACATTGCTTTCATGAAAATACGATACTGTGTAATTTATTTGACATTAAGTTTTTAAGTGTGTAAAATATAAAGGTGAAATCTTGAAACTTATTACACAACATGTAATTTCGTTCAAATTTGAACTATGTATAATCCTGAATTAAATTTCATAAAACTTGTTAATAATGATGAAACTAATACAAACTAAAGCATGATTTAGGGTAACTGATGAAACTTGTTACATGATATGTTAACATTTCTACAACCTGTAATAAGTTTACACAACTTGTAAACTTATATCTACCTTATAATAAGAATAATTGACGAGAATTGTAACGAAGATTGTAACAAGAATAAACTAAAAAAAATTAATAACACACAAGTTAATTTACAAAACTAATGAAACATTTTACACAATATATGAATTTATTACATAACCTTTAGTAGGATTACACGACCGGTAAACGTTTATCCACCATATAATGAGAATAAATAACTAGAATTGTAACGATAATAATAAAAAATTAAAAGAAATTAAGCATCGTGATTTCGAACCAAAGGAAAAAGACAACACAGAAAAAATCAAAAAATATATTTCAAAAAATAAATTCTTCACTGGAAACTTCATCAGAAACTTCTAGGGGAAAAAGAAGAGCTGTGAAAATCAAAATTCGATGAAAAATTATATGTGGACTCGAAATATTCACTGCTACGACTAGGGGCAGAGGCAGGGGAGGCCATATTAGGCCCGGCCCACCTCTGTCTCTGCCCAATATGAGGTAAAGATAAAAAAAAATTTAAGCTTTGGGCTCGGCCTATTTAAAGTTGGACTCGGGGGACAATGACTTGGCTCGGGGGCCAGAGATTTCAGCCCAAGAAAGCTCCAAGAAAAAAGCCAGGACCCAGGATTTCAATTGTCGATTCTTTGATTCTTCAGTTCTGTTCTGCAGCTGCTCTCTGGTTTCACTACAGTCGACCCACTTAACCCTTGTCAAATTGTCCCTCAAATTCCAGCTTCGGTGGCGGTTAGGCGGTGAACGGCGGTCGGCCGTCAGGCGAGGGGAAGGGCAGGGGCGCAGCGCAGGGCCACGGTTAGCATCTTCTTCTTCTTCTTCTAATTTTGGTAAGTTCTAGCCCTAATTCCTAAATTGATTTTGCCTAAGTTATGCTCGAATATGAGGGGGAATTGTTTTTATTTTCAGGACAAAAATTGATTTTGCCCTAGCCCCTATGTTATTGTGTTTCTATATATCTATTTCTATTATTCTATAAGGCATTGAGACTACTATTATTCTATGTTTCTATAAGACATTGATTGAAAGCATGCTTATTAGTTCAAACTTGACTCATCTACATTTAAGGAACTGTCTCGATTTCTACTGGTTGTTGGAACTTGCAAGACAAACTTCAGACATAATGTAATTGCCTAAGAAAGTTGTAAGACAGAACTTTAGACATAACTTTAAGAAAGTCTCTCTATTACTTTAGACATAATGTAATTGCCTAATTGATTTATATTGGTTGAGTTGAATAAAAATTATGATTTGAGTAATTGTTGAAAGTTTCTAACTTATTTAGTGTTTCTTTTATTAATTTAAGTGATTGATATTGTCACCAAAAGTGCTTCGATCTTGCCGGAAATAATTGTTGAAACTTGAAACTCATGTAAATTATAGATAGTGTGGAAATTATGAGTTTTTTGGTACAACAAAAGAAATTTCACAAAATGGAATTAGGAATAGAATAGATTTAGCATGTATATTGTTGGCTTGTTTTCCTCCTTTTTGCTGTTGTTCTTCCCTTAAAGATTGTTGATGCTATAATTGTCACAGATTACTGAAATATAAGAATAATTTGCTCTTCTTTTGCACGTAGTTATACTATGATTGTCTCAGATTTTTGAAACATTAGGCTCTTTTAGTTGTTACTAGAGAATCTAGAATTATCCGAGAAGAAGCGCAAAAATATGTTCTTGTTTGTGTACAATGTATTTTATTGTTGTCAGGTCTAGCTAATATTATCAAAATTTAGTGGGTTTCTGTTCGTTTTATTTCTTCTTTTTTGGGGGAAAGGTAGGGGGTTGGAGTGATGGGTTATTAAAATTGAAACTGGCTGGGAGCTGGGTTTTTTATATTGCAAGAAATTGTCTGCTAGGAAAGAAAATGAAGTCCTTTGCAAATGGAGAGAATTAGGCCGGATAAGATAATCTGGGGAGCTTTAGAAAGGATTGGGTGTAGAACTAAGAGATGAAACTTTCATTGGCGTGATTCTGTTGACTGTGGCTTCTTTTAAAGTTTTGAGCCCACCGGTGTAGAAGGTAAGAATGTACTCTCCATCCGGTCCTCTAGCGGACATTTCATAACATTATAGCTCTGGAGTACATGATTTACGACCTTGAGCAATTTATACCTGCATTAACCTAAAGACTTGTTTCAATTATGGTGATATGACAAAACTTGACCCTTTTTGGCTACTTTAACGCCACTTCCCTTGTTGTGTGACCCTTTCTAGGCCACTCTTGGTCCAAGATTTCTTAGGTCTAGCTAATCATTTCAAGCCCCCATTTACCGTGTTATGATTTCAGTTGTGATCACCATCCTTGGCATTTTATAGCCATCATGTGTGTCATGTGGTGTCCACAAAGTAATTAGTAAATTTTACAGTCTATTTCAATGAAGTGGTAAAGATTATTTCTCATATTAGTACTTCAAATGGAAAGGAAGTGCTCGGGATCATTGATACAGCAAAGAGTTGTTGATCCTTATAATTGAGGAAGTAAGTACTTGCTGATGAGCTTAAAGTTTTAATCATCAAGCGGTATATAGCTTTCTAATAGAGAAATAGGTAAAACAGATACTCCACGTGACTCTCCTAGCTTGCTAGTATATCAATTAGAAATAAAAGTTTGAAATTTTAGTATATCATATTTCAACTTTTTAAAATAATTAGAGGTGTTTATAGTTAATTTTCTATGGAGTTAACGTGAGTTCTATTTGTTTAGCTCACATGCTTACATGGTAATACTTGATTTGAGGGGAAAAATAATGAGATCTAGTGTTTTGCATAAGTGGAGAAAAGAAATAAGCGTGGGGGCTCCATAACAGAGCCCGTATGGAAAAGTTGTGTTTGTGGTGGACTACTTGCCTGTAGGTGGTGGCGTCGGAGGCTCATCTCTTTTTTTATATTTTTTTTTTGGGATGAAAGTTTAGGAGTGTGTTTCTGATAGTTTTTCTCTGGAGCCAGATATAGGAGTCCCTAACTAGGCTGTTTTCTGTAGGGTTTTACTCCATAGAATTCACTGTGTGTTTGGTTCTTACTACTATGCCCCACAAAAATAGTTCTCAATTCCTTTTTTCATTTTTCTCAAATTGTAACTCACTTACATCCCTGTAGATGTTTTATAGCTTTGCTTCATATCAAACTTTGTGCCTTTTTCATCTTTTTAATGTCAATATTACATTAAAAAAATGATATTTATACATGCAAAATATACAAAATTTGTACACGCCCCTTTGTATACTTAAATTTCTCCTATTGTGGTAGTTGAAACATTTTAAGGATGATATTAATAAGCATGATCTTCAATTTAGAGCACTTGTTAATTAGTTGGCTTCAGAGGTTGACAATGCGTTAGAGGTTGCACGACATAATTTAATTGTAAGAAGTATAGTTTTGCCAATTATAATGAATTTCCTGGATGATAGAAATAGATCATTCATTTTTATAGCCAACATTGCAACTCCCAATTAAATGACAGGTTTGATTTACAATTTCTTACTTTATTATCGCATTGCTAATATAAAATTAAAGTGTTGGATGGAGCCCTTTTTTCATCTGTTTGATGACGTGTTTTATTTTCTTTCATAGATGGGAATACAAGTGAATTGGGGCCAAAAACTTCATATACCACCACCAAGAATCAACATATTTGGTTATAGAATGCTCGTGTCTCAACTGAATTCATGGGCCGTTGAACACTTTAATTTCTTTTTAAACGATAATTAGCCTATAAAGTTCTCAAAATAATGATATGTCTGTGGTATAATGCTACCATTGATCCATCAAAGATGGAATTGAAAAATCAAAAAGGCCTTAAATTCTTTCCTAGCAAAGCTAACCAAGGGAAAAACTATCCATAAAGAAAAAATTTGACCAAAAAAAAAAAAAAAAGGACAACTCTTCTCAAATAATGTTAAAGTTAGGTGTGGATGTTCAGTTCGGATAGTTGAAAATGTGAAACTAAACAGGTTCACTTCTCTTTCGTTCCATTAATTTCAAGAACCATTTGGTTAAATGTAGTTCTTGTTTGAAATTTTTTATTTTTTTAAATCAATTTGCTAGGTACCAACTTGCTTTGCTTTTCCTTTTATTGGCCATGTTCGTTTCTGTTTAGTTCCATTAATTTCAAGAACCATCTGGTTATGGTTTTATGTAGGTTATTTATTATTATTTTTTTATACAAGGAGAGATGGGGAGGCGAGGGATAATAGGGGAGGAGTAGGTGTGATTTGAAACCGGGATCTCCTGCCTAAAACATGAATAACTAACCACTGTAGCACTTAATCAGATAACCGGTTTCGTGTAGTTTTGAGTAATAATGTACTTTTTTTTTTTAATAAATTTGCTACCAACTTGTTTTTCTTTTTCTTTTATCGGCTATATAAAACACAATGTGAAAAAAAAAAACTTTTTTGATTAATTAATTAATTTATTTATTTATTTATTTTTGAATGAAACTTTTTTGATTAATAATCTCTAAATATAAATGTCAAGACTACAAATGAAGAAATCCAATGAATAAAGGGCCGAAAATTGAAATTGTTAAAGTAAACAAGAAACCTATTTTCATCTTCAGCCAGATTTGTATATATGCCTCATAAATCACACCAAAGTAGCACAAAAATGCACACTTATCAACAGGCCCCATAAATCTTGCTCTTAGTCCTTATCTTACTAAAACACAAAAATGCACACTTATCAACGAACCCCATAAATTTTGCTTAGTCCTTCTCTTAGTAAAAGACAAAAAGTCGAAAATTGTACAATTCTTAGTTATTAAGTCTAGTATGGATTACCATTTGATATGGTTTTCTTGCCTAGACCTACATAGGGGAAAAATAAGAAAAAGAGAAAGAGAACCCTTTATGGGAAATTAGATTCTCACCTGTGCGTTACACGAAGAGATATTTATATTTATTATATAAAAAGAAGTAACCTAAAAAAATAAATAAAAATTAACATGTCAGCTATAAAGAATGTCTAATCGAAATTATAAAATACTTCCTAAATAAGAAACACACACATAAATTAAAAAATTTTGAATTACAAAATTAAAAAACTTTAAATATAGATAAATCTATCAAAATAACTAGGAAGATAAATACATCCAACATACATTCTATTGCAAAATTTACCAAACATATAAGCAAAAGTATAAAATGAACTTCACTTTGGCAGTTTTGGCGGAAAAAATCCAATGCAAAGGTACTGCAGACTAATTTCCTTTTATTCCCACCACAATAATTTATCCCCACACCACATTTTCTTATTCTCTTAAATATCTTTAAATGAAATTACATCAATAACCTTCTTTGAAACCTTTTTTTTAATTTCAAAAAGTATTTTTTTCTTCTCACACCACAATCATCAATTCATAATAATTATTATTAATTTTATTTCTTTTTAATAATTTTTTTTACCTTTTAAAAAAAAAAATAATTTTTTTTAATTTCTTTTTTAAAATAATTTCCTAGTACAATTTTAATTTACAATTATGATTCCACAACCTTAACTTTTAAAATTTATATTTTTTTAAACAATTCAAGCTTTAGTATATCATATTTCAACTTTTTAACCTTAAAATTTCAAACTTTGATTTCAAAATCAACCTCTTTTTTCTAAAATTTCAAACTCAAACTTTTATCTTAATTTACACCACTCATGATTCATTAACCACCGCGACCGACATTTTTAGTGCTACCTGGTTAAAGTCAGAGAATCAATGTCAACTGGTAACTTGATTTACCTTTTTGTATAGGCGAATCTACTTGTATTACGGAGAGACCTTCCTTTAGTATCCAACTACCCTAGAGAATAATTGTCAACCGTTAAACTGATACCAGAATAATTTAACGAATAAGCCAAATCGGGAAGTGAATCGAGTCCCGCTTGTTAATCCTATTTGGTCCCCTAATTTAACCGCTCACCAAACTTACAATTTCCCTCCAATTGATTAAGGTTTCCAATTTCAGTGTTTGCTCGGCAACTCGCCGTCGGAGGCCAAGCTCATAACCACTAAGAAAACCCTAACGCCACTCAACAATCCCAACTTAGCATGAAATTTTCTTCCTTGAATTGATTACAGAATCGGAAGTAATTTAGGGTTTGGGGAAAAGGCTACCACTAATGGGAAAATCTTTATTCATCACCTATTGGTACCAGTTTCGTTGAAGCGGTTTCTACTAGGTAATTTGTATTCCTTTGTTCATCACGAACTTGGAAGGTAGATTTTGGATTTATTTGATTGTCAGTTCCTGGAGCTATCCAATTCTGTGATTCCGTCTAGTTTCATTGCCGTTCTAGCTACTTAGATTTTGCCTCTCTTTCCTTCATTATGTAAATCCTCCTAATGCAACTGATTTTTTTGACAACATCCTTGTTTTTTATGTAGTTTATGGTTTTTTGATTGCGTAGAACCGGCAGGCCCCTTAAGTGTAATCAGTATAATAACCAAGACCAGACTCCAGTGGGGGCACATGCCCCCATTAGAACCCTAGATGGCATTGCCCTAGATTGTTGTGAAGGGGTCTGATGTTTTATGTGGAATGTGTAATGTTGTTGTAGTTTCTATACATTGAATTAGGATTGGCAAGTGTTTGAAAAAGGAAATAATGGGAGAGAATAGGGAGACTTCAGCATCGGATAAAGCTGGTTTAAAGAGGTCATTGAGAAGGAAATCGAGGTTAAGAAATTATGACGAGAAATTGATGGATGAGCTGATAGAGAGTTATCTGGGCACTTCTTCAAGGAAAAGGAAAAGAACGCAGAAGGATTTGGAGAAAGAAACAGAGATTGAGGCTATGATTGCACAACGGAGATTGAGGCTATGATTGCACTGTCTTTGGGGTTTCCAATCGATGACTTACTATGTGACGAAGTTGAGGCTGGAGTTGTAACTACAGTGGGTGGTAAAGAGCAGAATGATTATATTGTTGTGAGGAACCATATACTTGCGAGGTGGAGGGACAATGTTAAATCATGGCTTTCGAAAGGTCAAATAAAAGAAACTGTGAGTAATGAGTATGCGCACTTCATAAATGCAGCATATGACTTTCTTTTGGATAACGGATATATAAATTTTGGCGTTTCACAAGCATTTGAGCCTCAGGTTCCGGATGAAGCAGCGGAGGGGTCTGTAATAGTTGTTGGGGCTGGACTTTCTGGGTTGGTTGCAGCAAGGCAGCTCATGTCTTTTCGTTTCAAAGTGGCTGTCCTTGAAGGTAGGAAACGACCAGGGGGAAGAGTTTATACACAAAAGATGGGTCAAAAGGATAAATATACTGCAGTTGATCTTGGTGGTAGTGTCATAACTGGTATCCATGCCAACCCTTTGGGGGTTTTGGCTAGGCAACTATCTGTTCCTCTTCATAAAGTTAGAGATAAATGCCCTCTGTACAAGGCTGATGGAATGCCCGTTGACAAAGAAATTGATTCCAAGATTGAGCTTATTTTCAATAAGATGCTCGACATAGTCACTCAATTGAGAGAATTTATGGGTGGCTTTGCTAGTGATATTTCTCTGGGTTCAATTTTGGAGACACTTAGAGTATTATATGCTGTGGCTAGAAGTGATGAGGAAAAACAACTTCTAGATTGGCATTTTGCTAACCTGGAATATGCCAATGCCGGAAGCCTCGTGAACCTTTCAGCGGCTTATTGGGATCAAGATGACCCTTATGAGATGGGAGGAGATCATTGTTTTCTTGCAGGTGGAAACTGGAGATTAATTAGAGCATTATGTGAAGGAATTCCGATCTTCTATGACAAGAAAGTTCAAACAATTAGGTATGGTGAAGGTGTTGAGGTCATTGCTAGAAACCAGGTGTTTCAAGCAGATATGGTCCTGTGCACTGTTCCCCTGGGGGTGCTTAAAAAGAAAACTATAGCCTTTGAACCAGCGTTACCTGAAAAGAAGCTTGCAGCAATAGAAAGACTGGGATTTGGACTGCTCAATAAAGTGGCCATGGTATTCCCTCGTGTTTTCTGGGGGGAGGACTTGGATACATTTGGTTGCCTTAGCTACACTCTTTCCCACACGACGCTCTTCCGATCTGTTCTTTCTGTTCTACAGTTATCATACTGTTTCTGGGGGTCCAATCTTGGTTGCCCTCATACATTTGGACTGCTCTTTACCACCCACTTCAGCTTCTTCTCTTCATCATGTCTTAAATATTCTCAAAGGTACCATATATAATTGAACTAAAAGTTCTACGATGAAAATGCTCTTCGTGAATCTATTGAAGCTTTTTTCACCGTTTCCAATTTGTTTGAACGTGTTTTTACATGTCATTTTATAGGCATATATGGTCCAAAGGGCGTTGAGGTTCCGAATCCCATACAATCCATATGTACAAGATGGGGAAGCGATCCTTTTTCTTATGGTTCATATTCACACGTCAGAGTGAAGTCTTCTGGCAATGATTATGACATTCTTGCAGAAAGTGTGGGAAACCGTTTGTTTTTTGCTGGTGAGGCCACAATTAGGCAGCATCCTGCAACCATGCACGGTGCCTATCTCAGTGGCCTACGAGAAGCTTCCCGCATCTGCCAAGCTACAAGGGCACGACAAGATAATCCTCAAAAGTGCATGCGGAAGAATATTGCAATTCAGTGAAGATATTTTGTTGAATTTGTTCAAGAAACCTGATTTTGCATTTGGGAAGTTCTATTTTGTCTTTGATCCATTGTCCCAAGACCCAAAGTCACTGGGGCTTATGAGAGTGACTTTAGGAAAGCCCTGCAGCGAATGCAATATTGAACACTCTAGCAGAAAGAAAAGAGAGGATAGCTGTCAACATTTATCAAATGGACCACTTCAGCTTTATACAGTAATATCTCGCGAACAGGCAATAGAGTTGCAACATGTGAGTGGAGGAATTGATAATCAAATGTCCTAGTTGTTCAAACATCTTGGCTTGAAGCTTTTGGGAGCTAGTGGGTTGGGGCATTTGGGTAACTCTGTGGCATCCAACATTCTTAGCATCCAAAGAGGTAGAGGTCGGTCACGCATGTCTGCTGCTAAGCAAAACGCTGCATAATCCGTCTTTGTTCTCTGTTATTAAAATTGTTGTCACCTCACAGTATAAGTGCAAAGATTCATTGTATCGATAGTTTGAATAGGGAAGGTATATAATTAGACATGCTTTTGATTCTAGGTAGGAAGTTACTGACCTAGTGACATGATTTTTTGGAATTCTGAGGTACATCCATTTTGATCAGGTTAGACTGATAAACATAGATTTTTAGTTGAAGTGTGCTGAAAGAGAACTTGAGCCCCTTGCTGTTATTGAATTGAATGGTGGAAATTGGCATATGCCATACACAATTAAGCCTTTTTTGCAGTTGTCCAATTGGTTTTTGCTGTTCTTTTAATATGCAAAGAAAATTGTAATAGTATAGGCTAGAAAGTTTTACCTCATCTGTGCCCTCATTTTTTCTGTGCTAGAAAAATTAAACAATAATGTGACATTGGCGTTCTCGTTCAATTTGAGCAATGTCATGGTTGGCAAGAAAAATATATATTTTTTAAATTTGAAAAAGTCTTCTTTTAATAATAATCCAATGGAAATATATTTGTAACTAAAAAAGTGGGATCGAACTAGATTCTGTCATCTAGCTAGGGAGGGTTATTAAAATTTATCCAATGCAATTGGCAATGTTGACTAATATACATAGACTATAGTTCAAATCTTAAATTAAGAGTAATATAAAAGATATAATCAAGATGTCTTTATTCTCGTAAGTAGAACAATACAAGTTTTTTTTTTTCTCGTAAGCATTGTCCTCATACAATTGCGTCTCACAAACTATGCTAGCCCACATAGGACACACTGTGTGCCCAACATACTTTGCGAAAGCCTGTGAGGTCTCACATGAGCACGATTGAGAAATCTTTAACACTATATAGTATTTCTTCTTTGTATGTACAAGTTCTCTCTTTTTCTTGTCCTCTCTTTATTTTTATAACCCACTGTGATCTAGTATAATTTTTATTTTTTCATCTCACGAGATATTTTCATCAAAATACTTAACAATATTCCCACATTTGAACATGAATATATATAGTCCAACAAGTTATTTTACTATTTCCCAAAGCATACTAAAAAATGGACGACTAGTGCCAAGGCTTATGTGATCTGAATGGGCTCATGCGATCTGATCGCATTCTACTTAGTATCCAGACCCTTGATTAAGGGTTCGATTCCCTTCCCCTACAAACTCTTATAATATATATATAAAATAAAAAAGGGATGACTAGTAATCAAAATCCTTAAGGAGTTTAAACAGAATATTTTTGCACCACTTGAAATGAAATTTATTTTATTTTATTTTATTTATGAAAGTTCAATAAAACTACATTTTTATTATCATTGACCAACATCGAACATGTTTTACATTATTGTCTAACCTTCTTCAATATCTCTGCTATTGTCTTGCTATGCTGATTTCCGTCACAAAAACATATTTTATTTTAGTACTGGGTTTGTGGTGTTCCATTGCTTGCATAACGTGTGGGTGTGTTGCATGTATATAATTTCGCGTCTGATAAAATTATTATAGTTTTGTTAGATAGCGTGTAGTGTCTCTGTGTTGTGTATGCGCGTTGTGTTTATGTAAAAAAAAAAAAGAGATAGAGAGAGAATAATCATGGACCCATAATGGAGGTTTCCTTAGAGTACATTTAATGTTGGGTGAAAAAAACCCAAAATTAGCGCATAAGGGGAATGGGGAAAAAGTTATTTTGGAGGAGAAATTGGATGAAGCCCTTTGTTTTACCTTCCCCTCCCCCGCCCCCAATCCTCCTTAAAAAATATATATAATAAGTTAAAAAAATGATAGTTTTTAAAAAATTGAATATCAATTATATGATTAAAAAAAGGCAATGACAAAATTATTTATAAAAAATTTTTAAAAAATAAAAAAATCATCTAGCACTATAATCACTAGATTTTCTCTCTATACATTACCACTCATTTTACTTTATTATAATTTTTCTTTATAAATCGATGTGAATAACGGGAATCAAATAACCACTTAGTTTAACCTAATTCAGATTTGAAAAAGTGGAGAAATTACACTTATCCAAATAAGGCACCAAACATTCTTCCCATTTATCTCATCCCCTTACAAATTTACAGTTAGATTTCAGTATTGCAGACAGGAAAACCGACCAGCTTGTCGTCCAATTTGTCACAGCTCTGGAGACCAACTACTAAGTCAAAAAGTCTTGCCGCCGAGAAGTATGTTTAGTGTTGCTGCCTTATCCTGCGCCTCCACCACGGCGTACCCTACGCACACTGTCAGAGCCTCGAGAGCCATACTCTCAAGCTCCCAAGTATTAGTTTCCCCGGCTAATCCCAAGGAGCAATTCTTTGTGCCTGAGGTACAATTGTTTTTTTATTATTTTTTTACTACAGCCCAGCTTATTTCAGTTGTTGGCGTTATCCATTTAGGTGTTTAATGAAGTTTTATGAATGCAAAAATAGAATTCTCTGCCTGAACATTGGATAATATGCAGGTCGAAAAAGCTGTGGATTCATTATACTTGGAGTTTAGGGCAGTGGATAATTTAGTGGCGCGCAATACCTCCCGTGTTCACAAAGCATTTCAGAGTGTGCGCCTTGGGTCTCATGTAAGAATGTGTTTTCTGAATAATATATTAAACTAGAATGATTCTAATTCAAGTCTTTGATTGTGTGCATGTTGTAAAAAAATGCTTAGCCTTGAGATCGGGAGTTGGTGATAAACACAAACTGTTTCGATGTGTTCAGCTCTATTTTGATTTCCTAATATGTATTGAATTGCCAACTTTAGTAAATGCCAGTGTTCAACAACAATTTTGGCTTTCTTTTGTTCAACTTTTTTTTCCCAATTTAGGGGTATCTCAGTACATTTTATATGACATTAGTATGGATAACTTCCAAAGAGCATCACGAAAGCTACTTTTGTTTTTAAAAAGCATATTGAGATGAGTAAAATATTTTATATATTCCAAAGCTACTCTATATACTGTTCTCAAAAAAAAAAAAAATTTAATGTTATTCTCTGGTGTTTTATTTAATGTATTTTAATAGAGAATGCCCTGGAGTTTTAATTTTAGTATTTATTCTACAAATGAAAAGCATTTTACTTTTAGAGAGTCTTATGGGGATGATCTTTTGGCAGTGGAAACAATATGTTTGATAAGCTTGTAAAGCAAATTTTGCTCAGTAATAGGTAGTTGTTTACTTGCATAATAAAAGCTGTTAGAATGAGTTTGCTATCAAATCACGTCTGAATGTTTTGTTACTTAAACATGCCATGAACCATCAATAGTCACCTTAAATCTTTTATTCTTTTGAGAGACTAGAATCTTTTATTCTTTTACTTTTGTGCCTGTAGATGAGTTGAGATTAGGAAATGCTCTCGAAGTATGTTGTGAAGGACATTCCTTCAAACTAGCAAGTACAAATAGAACTCAGTTTACTGGTATATTATTAAATGGCGTGCTGTGAATATCTTTAACAATAGCTTTAAAGCGATTAAATCAGATGAAATTATTTGCTTAGAAATTCAAAGAAGAAACTATAATCAATTAGAACATTATGTCAAAAGCATAAACAAGCTTTGTCCTGCTACACCATTTTTATGTTAGGGACATCAAAATTAGCTTGTAGAATTAGAAAAACACAAACAATCTTGTCCGGCTCTCCTGCACTTTATTTGCATAAATTACAATGGATATATTAAGTTCACTTCTATATCTGTATCAGCACTTCGGTGGTAGCACGGGCTATGGTCATGAAGAAGCTGGAGGACGTGAAGCCCTTGACCAAGCTTTTGCTAAAATTTTTGGTGCTGAATCTGCAATTGTGCGAGCACAGGTTTACCCTGTGCCTTTGTTGTTTTTCTGTTTTTTGGGTGACAATACACGGTTTTTAATATACTTTCAACCTTTTCCACTAGTTCTTTTCAGGTACTCACGCAATCACTTGTGCGCTGTTTGCGTTCCTAAGGCCTGGGGACGAGGTTAATTGATCTTTCACTTTGTATCCTTGTCAGTTCCCAATTGAGGATTTATTTTTTTTACTATTCTATTAGTTTTAGCTAAAACAAGTTTACATGGGTTGCTTAACAGCTTTTGTCAGTTGCTGGTGCTCCTTATGATACATTGGAGGAAGTTATTGGGATTAGAGACTCTTTTGGGTTAGGTTCCCTAAAAGATTTTGGAATAGGCTACAGAGAAGTGCCAGTATGTTGTTGCTAACCCTTTCTCCCCCTAAACCCCAAAAAAAGCCCCAAATTCTCTCTCTTTACCTTTTATGTGTTTTGGCTTCTTTTCACAAGTAGAACTGTTGACCTTCCCCATGTTGACAGCTTGCAAAGGATGGAGGGCTTGACTGGGATGCACTAAAGATTGCTCTGAGTTCTCACACAAGATGTGCACTCATACAAAGGTCATGTGGTTATTCATGGCGTCGCAGCTTGAGTGTAGATGACATAGGATGGGCAATTGAGATAATTAAGGTGCATTTATCAGAATTTGTGTATTTCAATACAATCTATTTCAAGTCTGTGAATGTGGTTCTGTAAATTCTAACTATGGGCTACATGAACATGGTGATGAAGGTTTCAGAAAAGCTTATCAAATTTTATCTATTCGATATTCATCAAATTTCTTCAATCTTGATTGCATAGCTCACATCTTCACGAGTTTGGAGTTATCTATGCTTCTTCTCACCTTGGAATAAATACATGAATTTCCTTTAACTCATCCTACTCTATATTTGCCATAATCAGCATTTTTTTTCCTGGTATCATGCAGTCGCAGAATCCAAATTGTTTGATCATGGTGGATAACTGCTATGGTGAATTTGTAGAGAGCATAGAACCTCCTATGGTGGTATATGACATAGCCTTTCCGTTTTTTATTTCCCATCGTCGTTGCGTTCTTAGCAGAATGGTTTATTTCAGTGCTACTATTTGGTGGCAGGGTGCTGATCTAATTGCTGGAAGTTTGATAAAGAATCCTGGTGGAACAATTGCACCATGTGGTGGGTATGTTGCTGGGAAGAAAAAATGGGTAGAAGCAGCAGCTGCCCGCCTCTCTGCACCAGGACTAGGAGTTGATTGCGGCTCAA
>CAVNYN010271079.1:0-23041 GCA_963692815.1 Nyctanthes arbor-tristis
AATCCTTGTTAGTATTCCATATTATCCCAACATATGCAAGACAAGGGCTGTGCATTTGAAAGGACAAAAACGACAGCCAATAAAGAAGCATGATGTAAAATTTTGTATGGGCCCATCCTTTGACCGGTTCTTCTATAGAAACCGATCAGAGCCAGGTCACTAATCACAGCACCTGTGATTGGTGATCGGGCTCTGTAATTAGAGCTTGATCTATTTCTATATAAAACTCGATGTTTCGACAACCTTGCTCCCGAAAAGCAATCCAATAGTAAAAAAAAAAAAAAAAAGATTAACGTTGACCATAGATCTGAACAACTTGCACAAATATAAATAATGCTACCTCCATCCAACAAAGAATTAATTTTCTATTTTCATCCGTCCTAAAATATATGGTCCACTTTCCTTTTAAAAATGTAGTTAAAATATTAATTTTCTTTTATATTATTTAATGTACATTGTAATCAATAAAATATTATTATTTAAAATAGAATATATAATAAATAGAGGGGTATAATAGGGAAATGATATTAAATTTTACTTTTTTCAGCATTATTAATTGTATGGAAATTATATTGACACAACTATTTTTTTATATATACACCACATTTTAATTGCAGTACTTCTCCAGGAACTCTAATTAGTCATTTATTTATATCCTTAGCATTTTTATCACATCATTTTTATCCTAAGTACTTTTTACTCGAAAGAAGGATTTGCATCCAAAATTTTTATTAGCGAAATTTTGAAAATGTCAAGAACATTAGGTAATTAGACTTAATCATTTTTCATCTCTTAATTATTTAAAACGATTAAAAGGACTTTTTCAACAAATTTTATGAACAAAAACTGTTTTTGGATATATAACAAATGAAAGTTGATGATAAAAATGTGGGGAAAAAATTTTAAGAATGTAAATGTAATAATTAGAAAATTTTGATGACCTATATCGCAATTTAAATGTGGTGTGAATATAAAAATTTGTAGTGTGAATATAAAAATTTGTAGTGTCAATATAATCACCCTTAATTGTACTTCCTCAATATTTGTGAAAATTGAAATTTGACAACTTTTATAGGGCAGAGGTAGTAATAATATAACAAAGGAAAAAAAACGCAACAGAGAAGCAAGCAGAAAGATTGCAAGTGGACCAGCGCTCCCCTTCTTTTATGGGTACTAGTTTATAATACGTGGGTTGCACATGAATTTGGAGTAATGTTATGAGTTTACCATTAGTTTTACTTCATACTTATATAAGATACTTGAATAAATGCTCTTTTGTATTTAAATTTTATATCTATTGATCTTCCTTCATTTAATTATTTACAATACAAATTTTATACAACTTCTACATAAAAGCTTTATATATATATATATCACTACTATATAAAAGGTAAAATCCATACAAAACATTTAGATTTCACCTTTGCCCCTACTTTTTTAATTTAACTCCTATATATTGTCTATTGTTTTTATTTCACTCCATTTACTCACTACATTATTACACTTTGATAGTTTATTCTATTTTATCTCTAATCTTTATCATACATTTTAATGTAGCATGAGCAAAGTCATCTAATCCAATCAAATTATAACATAATCTCGATGCTGAGTAAATTAAACTACAGGGTTCCATCTAACACCCCATTTCAAAATTCTAAGTAGAAAAAAAAAATCCAACGGCGATCCTTTCCTTCCAGTAGATGATAAATTTTTTTTTTCCATTCATAACGAATAATGAATGTGCAAGAATCTCAGTACATTAAATTCTTGAGCACGAGATTTGCTTTATTTAAAGACGTTGATATTTAACTTTTGTCTCGACCAATCAAAAATGTGCAAATAAGACCTTGACGTTAATACTTACATGAAAATTAAATAAGACCTCAACATTAGTAATCATGTAACCTTTTTTTTTTGAAGGAAATGTAACTTTTTTATTTAATGCATATTGTGTCTATTTTTTCTTCTTTAGTTTCATATTACAACTATGTTATGTGAGTATGACTTTTCAACTTGAGATCTAGGGATGGCAATTTGACCCGCCCCGCCCCAATTAACCGCGGTGTCCTAAACTGAACGGGGGCAAAAAAATGCCGCCCCGTGGGTTGGCGGGGTGGATCGTAGGCAAGATTTACCGACCCACCACAGGTCGCGGGGCGGGGCGGATCACCCCTGCCCCAATCCGCCCCGATCCGTTAGTTTTTTTTTTTTTAATATTTTATATGCTTTCGTTAGTGGCTTAGTGCATTATCAAATATATATATATATATATATATATAAAGAAAAAGAAAAGAATTTTCTAAAGCACAAAACTTTTGCTAGAAGCCCAAAACGTGAGAGTTGAGAGGCAGGTCGCGCACCATAAGTCAGAATTCAGAAATGAGGAATGAACCCTAGCGATTTCCCCCACAAAATCCAACTTTCCTAAATGAATCCTCAAAAACCCATATTCAAGCTTTGAAGAAATTAAAGAAAAACAATCTTCCCCTCTTTCGCCTTCAGATCCGAGCTGTCTAGTCCTTATTTCCAGCCAGATTGCAGCTCCCTACTCCTACAGTCCCACGACCATGACACAGCAATTGACACTCGACAGGTTAGTCTTCGACTGTACAATGGGTTTTTCCGCCTTATTTTTTGCTGCTTTTTTCTAATTCATTTCAGGTCAACATGTAGGGTTCTATATTTCTAGATTTAGGAGATTAGTTGGGAAGAAAAGACTTAAGAGCCCAGGAAAATTATTAAAAAAAAAAAGGTCAGCAAATGGCGCAGGTTGCTGCCCCGAACCGACCCAAACCCCGACCCGAAATAGTCAGGGCAGCGGGGGCAGGGCGAGGCGGAATTTTCCCTTATCGGGGCGGGGCGGGGCGGGGCTGATTCGCCCAGTTGCCATCCCTATTGAGATCAATAATAGAAAGGATTGAGTGCTAATAAATGAATTGAGTGCATTTGATAAAAAACGGAGCATCAATTTGACTTTCATTCCTTTGCAAAAGTTCCATTGAAAACTACAAGAATGCAAAAGGTTCCATTCAAGTTCAGACATTGATTTTAATGGATAAGAGGTGATACTAATATATTTTGAATCACTATATTATTATCTTAGCAATTCTTTTCATTCTAGCTCACTTATTTTTATGCCTTTGTAGGCTAACAAAATCCAAACCACATTATTTGGTGTCACAATCCAAATGTTTCATGATGCAATGCAATTTGGAAAGGGAATACCTACAAAATTCAAAACAGAGACATTAGACAAATAAATCTCAACTTTTAGAATGTACACACAACAAAAGCCCTTACATGGTAAATGGTACGTGCTGGTTTTGTTATCCAAGTCCCTATAGCTCAAAAACTGTTGAAAAACAAGATGTGTATCCTATATATAAGTGAAGCAGTGGTGGCAATAAGGTAAAATCAATACAATATTTCTTAAATTCGTAAGTTTCATCAGTTGAGAAGTTATTGGTATAATAATATCTTTTTTATGTCTAAATTCAAAATTTACGTATATGTGTAAGTAATTTCGCTTTTGATAATCAATGGGTGATTCCTTGCAATCCATATTTACTGCTGAGAAACAATTGCCAACAAGGCACAAGGACAAATTGTACCTAAAGTTGGAATATATCTTTCAAAGTATCTTTTCTCACATGGACAACTATATGCTATACTTTCACGTGAAATTTCAATGCAAACAAAAGTATTGGTCAAATGAGATAACAAAAGCCAAAAAAAAGTGTAATGTTGACAAAAATTATTATGTATAGAGAAGTGCTTTCGTGTTAAAATATTCTAATAAAATTTGCATATCTCAAATATATTCATTGTAACATACAACGTGCGACGCACGTTCCAGTAACTAGTATATATAATGGATACTTCACTTATTTGGAGTTGTGTTTCCAAGCAAAGAAAAAATTTCTCCAATAGCGATCCAAGGTTTATAATAACCAATAATCAATAACCAACAAATTAATTAAGTTTCTCACATTCGTCTCATGTCTTTACTTGAGTGGTGGTAAATTGTTGACTAATATAAAATAATAAAATAAAATAAAATAAATAATGGTTACTTCATTTTTTTTGTTTTCTTTTTGTTTACATTTGAGGAAACACAAATTCATACTTGTTTCAAGTAATTAATTTATTGATCAATATAAATAACTCAATTAAATAAATAATATGGCTTTGCTTTCTATTACACTTTTACTATGTTTGTTTTCTTAATTATTTTCTTAATTTCACGTCTTATTAAGTTTGAACTAATTAAGAACACTAACTAATGACTATTGCCTTTTCATTTTCTAACTAATGAATTCATTTTTAAGTAATTAATAATGATAATAACAAAATTAATTAATAATAATGAAGGCAAATTAGGGCTTCGTTGCACGTGTTATGTAAATGAAAAATGATAAGTTCAAAATTCTACATTTTGTTAGGTTCAAAAATATTTTTTTTTCTAATTTTAAACAAAGGCAAATAACTCAAGTGTTACGAGTACTCCATTTATTACTCATAGGTTCCGGCTTATACCCCTCCATGAAATTCCCCACATTTGTATTAAAAATATATATATATGTATGTTTATTGTTCTATAATTTTAACACGGCCTCTGAATTTTATATAATATTAATCTTCAAAATCTTAAAATAAACGATATTCTTTCCATTAAGTGTTCAACTTATAATTTTCCAGCTAAACTTTTAGCAATTGTGACCTTTTAAAGTAGTTTCCGACTAACCTTAAAACACATTTAATTCTTGCAATCATCAAATCTACACATGGGCTCTTTTCTCTTTCATTTTGTCACTCTCTCTTTTTTTCCCCCTAACCAACTTTGATTGATTTATCCATTTTTATCTTCAGTTTGTTTTCCCCGTCCTCCTATCATTATCTTGAAAGTTAGCTTATATTACTTTGAGGAAAATTTTATTTTGCCCACGCATTCATGTTATTATACATGCGCGCAATACATTGTACACATCTAAGCTACAACTGTGGGATGCTTGTGGCTTTGACGCTTGACACATATGCACGCATGCATATAACATGTATGTGTGTAGGCAAAATAAAATTGCTCATTACTTTGAATTGAAATATTCAATTTGACATCTATATTGTATATGTTTTGACAACTACGTTGATATAAAATTACAATACTTTCTCGTTTATGCATAATAAATAGAAAATGAAGAGTTTTTTCTTTTAATTAATCAATAAAGAAAAAATAAGGAATTTAATAAAATGTGTAAGGGAAAATAGAAAATCAAAAGATTTTCTAACATCCACGCTTTTTATATATAGTAATATAATGGATAATAGATAATAGATATGTGACTTTTTTGTGCGTAACTTTTAAATAAAATAGTTATACAAATGTAACTTTTTAATATATATATATGTGTGTGTGTGATTTCTCTAATATAACTTTTTAATAAATGTGACCTTTTAATTAAACTTTCCTATTGTAACATTAACTATTTGTTTACTTGTCCATCACTCGGAATATAATAATTAGTAAACAAAAAAAATGCGTGATAATATAAAGAGCTAAATAGTCTCAATTTTATTACGTAATACTCACTCAAATACACATGTTACTTATAATTATAATTTTATTTTGTATAATTCTTTCACTTGGCATAAAACTAATTAATAGTCATTCATAAAATAATACTCTTAACTAATAAAAATGAGAATTATTGAGGAATTTTTTAATATAAATTTAATTTCACGTTAAATATGAAAACAAAAAACCATGGAAAAGAAAGCATACAAAATTTATTTAATTCTAATCTAAAATTACCATATATCCATATCTTTGTTCAATATGTATCAATATAAAAACTCTAAGAACACATTTAGAGTATAGATGATATTCATTTATCATGATAAATTCTTTACCATATATTATTAGAAAAATTATTTTCATAGATCCTCATATAGTGTCATATATTTTCGAAAGAAATCACTATCCACTAAATCCATTCTAAAAATTTTAAAGTACACACTCTCCTACTACAAAAGACCTAAGGGAAGCAATATTACAACAAAAGATAAATTCTATATGATTTACCCATAACATTAATTTTTAAACACTTTCCACTCTAAAAAAAATTAAAAGAATTTTTTAATTTTGTTCTAAATCATCATCATCAAATATTATTAATATTGTATCCCCTCAACTTAAATTTTTATCAATTATAGGTTCCGCAAATAAATAATAAATTAAATAATGTAGTAAACATATAGTGATATGTTTTATAACATGTGGTTTATAATATGAATTGAATTAAAGTAAAAGTTTTGAAACTGACTTAATTTAATTTACTTCTTTATTACTACTACTAGATTCTCACATGTGCGTTGCACGAGACGATAGCAAATCAAATTATATCAAACATTAGTATGAAATATTAAATAATGTATGATTAGCCATAATAAACTACAATATTTTGATTAGCTTATTATTAACTAATAGTTACTATGTGCTTACTCGATATGGAATGCTATTAAGTGATAGGGATTGCAAAAAAAAACTTTCAATATAGATTAATCTAGCAAAATATTTAAGAAGATGAGATATATCCAGTATAAAAATCTCAAATTTGAGATCCCAACCATCGATCAATAAAGATAATAAATCAGAAAAGATTTACAAAACTTGTGAGAAAAATTCTTAAAGGTAAGAATAGATAAAGATCATAATCCCTAATTAACTGAAAAATAGAGAAATATTAATCTATAATTTACTGTAAAATTTACCTAACATGTGAGAAAAAAGTCTAAAATGACCTCATTTAAGACAGTTTTGATAGGAAAAATGCGGTAAAAGGTACCGCAGACTTAATTCATTTTATATATATGTATAGATATATAGATGATGGTTATTATTATTATTATTATTATTATTATTATTATTATTATTATTATTAGTATTATGTCATCAATCTCATGGTAACTATTTAACTGAAATGATAAGGAAGTCTGAATAATCTAAGATTTAAAATTTGTCTGTCATTAGAATTTTAAAGAAATGTAATATCTTTGAAGATAGCCTAAAAACTAATAGAATAGATATATCAAACACTAATAGATAACAAATAGTATAAGATTAGAGATTAATTTAGAGCTTTAATTGGGAATGTGTGTGTGTATGTGTATATATATGTATAAAAAAAAGATTGGAGATTAACTTGTAAGCTCTAAACTTATATACATATATATAATATATATTAATATGAGAATGTATATAATATTGAAAGTTTATAAAATAAAAGCATATATAAGCGGAAGAGTATATTTATATTTATTTTTTCTGAAAAATATCTTGATTCAAAAATTCAAACTCTAGATATAAATTTATTGTATATATTATAATAGATTATAATTATGAATATTCTATATATGTGTATAAAATAAAAACATATATAAGATATTAGAGATTAATTTGAAAGATCGGAAGAGCGTTGGAACTGTGTATACTATATATATATATGTAAATATTACTATTAAAATAAAATAAATAAAAAAAGAGATATATATATATATATAAGTACGATAGTAGTTTTGACAGGAAAATAAAATGTGGCCTTTTTTATTTTTATATGTAAATTTATAAAGAGTAACACGAATGTTGATTTTTTAACTTTTATATGTGTGACTTTTTATATGTAACTTTTAAATAAAATAGTTATACAAATATGACATTTTATATTTATATATAAACTTTTAATTAGACAAGCCTTTTTTTATGTATGATTTTAAATAAAATAGATAGAAAAAATTAATTTTTAATTTTTATATTTAACTTCTTAATTAAATGCGACAATCTTATGTATGACTTTTAAAACATCTAGATTCTCACCCGTGCATTGCACGAGAAGATTATGTATCAAATTATTTAAAAAAATAAATAATATGAAATTTTATAATTTTGTTTTGAAAGGTTAAATTTTATAAGGTCATGTTACCCAATAAATTTTACTTGAAAATCAATATCAAAATTGAAAAAACCAAATAGATAGAATAAGAAAAATGAGTATAAGAAGATAATTTACCAAATTCATTCCCATGCACAGCTATATATTTTTTGTTAATTTATTCCCCCACTATTTTCTTAACTCTTAAGTCAGTGACCTCAATGTCGTTAGTCATATACACACAATCTTCATCTTCTTTTTAGCCTCTAAAATTAAACTAAATACAATTAGAAAACTCACTTCGAATAAAATAAATAAGCTCCATATTAGATATAGTTAAAAGAAAATAATTGTTGTTTTCCTCAATGTTGCTGGTCGTAAACCTGTTTCGTCACTGAAGACAATTTCACAACCATAACTAGGGGAGATATCCCCCACCGGCTGATGCAATTTTGTAGCCACATCCTATTCAGTGAACTTGAGCCATAAATTTCTTGCAAAAACTCATGACAAATCAAAGTCTCTTCATTTCCAATGTTAGACGAGAATTCACATGCTCTAGTCCACTGCTGAAGTTGGAATCTAATACAAGAAATTGGAAACAATTAGTCTGAAAAAGGAAAAAAATGAAGAAGGTGGAACAGAAAGAGTTCCACCACCAATAGAAAGTTAAGCCATCAATTTCTTCTCATATGCTCCCTACAGTAATTGAAATGTTATCACCAGTAGATAGTCCAAAAGAATTGCATCAATGTTAACAAATCTAATAATTGAAGTGAAATAAACACATAAAATAAAAAAAATGATATAGTTAATAACATAAACAAATATTATCAATGGCGGAGGCAGAAGCTATTACAGGACTGGGCCGGAAGAGTGAGCCGTATATTACGCACAGCTAAATTGCTTTTATATATAAATATTTTTTTAGCAAACTAAAAAGGAAAATTTTCCAATTTTGGAGGGCCGGGGCCCAACATGGCCCCCTTAGCTCCGCCAATGAATATTATTAACTGATTCAAAAACGAGTAAAAATGGTCATTACCAACAATTAATATATAGGGGAAAACATATTTGACTAAATTATAGCATAATTTCAACAAAGTGTTAACAGCTTTCTATTTCAATTAAAGCAGAACACATAACAATGTGTATGGATGAGAAATTGAATGTTATTAAATGACCTTAGTAGGAATTGCAAAAAACCCTGATAAACTCGATATCCATGGGTACCCAATCTTATTAAAACGGGAGTACCTGACTAAATAGGTAATTCGATTGGAGATGAGATAAAAAAAATCAACCCAACTTAACAATGTGCAGGGAAAGGTTATGATAATTTTTACTCGTGTTCATCCCATTTAACTTATTATTATTATTTTTTTGGGGGACAAATTTATAAAAATATTTACTAAAAATTCTAATGGTTTGAGAAGTAAAAAGATGATAAAACTTATCAAGAAAGCCTAGTATTTCAGTTGTAATTATTTAGAATACTATTCATTAAACAAAAAATTAAAATTAAAATATATAAATATATTTAAATTGGCTAATAAACGGGTAATATGAATTACATGTACTAGCCTCTCCCCGACCCATCAGCGATTTAAGTAGGGATGGGAAAATTTTTTTTGATGGATACGTTAATAGATGTAGCATACCCGATCCCGACCCGACCCCTTGTCATTCTTATATATTAGGAAATTAAATATTTTATTTTTCTCTGTGACTATATTGTGACGGGAATTTTATAAACTATAAAACGTTAATTAAACCATATTTATTATATATAAAAGAAGTAACGTAATAACAACTTGTTTTAAAAGCATATACAAAATAATTAAGTATTAATGTATCAGCTAAAAAGTAAATAGTCTAATACAAATTACAAAATACTTACTAGCTAAGACATAAATATGAAAAAAAATTTAAATTAAAAAATCAAAAAACTTTGAATATATAGATTAATCCAGCAAAATATTTAAGAAGATAAGATATTTGAAGATAAGAATAGATAAGGATTATAATTCCTAATTAATTGAAAAAATAGAGAAATAAATAATTTGGGAATTAAAATAAGTCAATGTAACCACTCACATTACCAAACATAAAACAAAATGACTATAAAGTCCCTATTTTTCACAGTTTTAGAGGAAATTTGCGGAACAAATGTATCGCAGACTAATTTTCTTCAATATATATATAGATTAGTTACACGAATGGAACCTTTTATTATATATATATGTGTGATTTTCTAATTAAATATGACTTTTTAATTACATGTCTTGTAATTTTTTTACATGTGACTTTTAAGTAAAATAGTCACACAAACATCGCCTTTTATATGTGATTATATAATCTGATGTAACTTATTATATGTGACTTAACTAAATAGTAACCCATATAAAATAAAAAGTCACATGGAAAATAATGAAATTAAAAAAAGAAAATGAAATTAAGAAGCAAATGGGCAAGCAAAAGGGAGGTGAACTAATTGGGTCAATTTTTCTTATCTAAATGTAAAAATACCCTTTTCTATTGTAAAACTATCCTCTAAACTAATTTTTTATTAAATTCAATTATTATTATTATTACATTACTACTATTATTATTACTATTACTATTATTATTATAAAGTTAATTATATACAACGCTATTTTACTACACACATCACATTTTTATAGGTAATTTTTACCTAACGTCCCCAACCTTTCAAGTATTTTTAGATTGTGTGAATTCTCAACCTTTTCCAAAATCTCCAACTAAGTCTCTATAGACGGAAACCGTCCACTCTAGGCATTAGTCAATACTATGACCAGTGGTAATTTTAGTAGAATATAAAAATGAATATTTTAACTTAAAAAATAAAAATAAAAATAAAATCATTTTTTATATTCTACCAAAATAAAAAATTAAAGTATTCATTTTTTATATTCTACCAAAATCACCCCTGATCATAGTGTTGACTAATGTCTAAAATGACCGGTTTCTATTCATATGGACCTAGATGGGGATTTTGGGAAAGGCTGGAGATCCACACAAGAAGAATTAAAGGTCAGAGACGTAATTTATAAATACTTGAAAGGTTGGGGACGTTAGGGGTAAATTATCCGATTTTTATTAACGTACACATCCCTAATCATTGTTTCTTATAGTGTTCGAGCCCTAAAAGTTTCCCTACATTTTTGTAAAAGTTTCGCTATATTTTTTTCTAGAATTTTTTATTTAACTATCCTAATGTGTTCTTAATGATCGACTACATTTAAGAAAATTTGATATTTATACCTTAAAATAATATGAAAATGTATAGTTGTGCACAACTAAATATTATATTTTTGTGTATTTAAAAATGTTAAGCAATTCTCACAATGAAATTTTTAGAATTAAGTATTGATACAAGATTCATGATACAAAGATGTTAAAAAAGAAAAAAATTATAACAAAAATAAGTTAATGATTGAAGTGTAAAGAATTAAAAACATAAAAGATGAAGAGTATTAAATTTTAGTGTGAATAGAAAAAATGTGGTGTTAATATAACTATCCTTATTATTATAACTTAGTGACAACAACTAATTGCCACCAAATCACTAGGAAACACGGTAACAAACCTTGTCCGGTTATGGAAACAAGGCCGGGTTCTTTATGGAGCCCGATCTATAATCACATGCTGACACAATACGCGACAATATCTCATTGGAAACTAAGTTCTGTAAGAAACCCATTCTTGGTTTCTTAAAAATTTCCGTAACAAGCCCAAAATTTGACTACCATTGATGCCACCTAGTAACCACCACCGCCACCCCACCACCGTCACCCCTGGTAAAGAAAAACTCAGGAAAAATCACGTAAAAAGCATGTTACCAAAAAGCCAAAAAAAAAAAAAAATTATGTTAACAGCGTTCTTCATTGGAAAACATTGTTACCAACCAAAAATTAAAGGGAAAAAAGAAAAATCATAGTAACAAATCGAGGAAAAATATATCAATAATGTTTTTCGAATAAGAATGTGCAAGCAAGGTAACAAAAAGGAAATAAGTCATGGTAACAAAGTTGAAAAATACGTAACAAATCAATCTCGACCCACCATCCCTTTCATCAAAAATAAACCCCCACCATGGATCAAATTTTCTAAAAAGATAGCTCAGGTTCCCATTTGCGAGCCTTATCTCCAATGTGGCAATGACATGGTGCTTTTGATGGATCCACTGGAAGCCCATTTTTTATTGCGGGTTCCACCCATTTTTTAATCCAAAATCACTCGCCCCGCAACCACCCCCCAAACAAAAACCCCTAGTATTCACAGTCGGGTGAAAACCACCAGTGAATCCTAGCCGCCACCCCCACTGCTAAAATCGTGCCGGACGCCATGGGAGAAGACTCTTCCGATCTGCCAACCTCCGGCCCCTAAAACACCCATCGGCGGCGACTACCCCAACCTCAGATGGTTCGAGGTTTGAGCAAACCCACCACCACTAAGTCTCTCAATCCTACTAGAAAGTGAAGTGCTGCTTTTTCCATCAACCACTAGCGGCCAGCCACGTCCTCCGTCCAAGGCCGTCAATGTCGCTGGAAAAAGGGCCATTCCAAGTCCATCAGCTGCTGCCCTTCACATCGCGATAAAAAATCGAAGCCCCTCCATTGGTAATTTTTCTGTGGCGATATTTCTAGGTTCTTACTAGTGAACTGTTGAAGGGAACTGCCAGAATTTTCGTGAGGATGTGGTAGCCGGTGGGTTCTTGCTGCGGCGATTTGGAGGGGGGGAGGGGTGGGTTTTGGGGGGGAGGGTAAGGGTTGGGGTATATCTGAAATTTGGCGTTCAAAAGATTTTTGTGGCCCCCGTAGGAATTTTGAGGAAGTATTGTGAATTTGGTGGACCCTTTTTTTCCTATCCGGCTGCCATGTAGGAGATAAAGGCTCCATTTTTTTGGAGTTTTATGCATTTTCATAGAAAACCATGGATGGAGATCGACATGTGCCGTTCAGGAAAAATAAACTGCCACCGCACCCAGCTGGTCCCACTACCACCATGTTTCTTTTTTTTTTTTAATTACAAGGGGATAAAGCGGAGGGGACTCGAGGGGATTCGGACCCGGGTAAAGTCTGTTAAAGAGTAAGCCCTTTTCCACTTGAGTTACCCCTTAATCCCCACTACAACCATGTTCCGATCGAGAAAGTAGGAATAACAACTAATAAATTCACAATATCTACAAATTACAGGCAATGGAAAGGAAAATTAATCTTGAAACCCATAGGCCATACTAACTCTTTTGTCATTCGATATACCAAATAATATGAAGACCAATCTTGCACATTTAGTTTCAGTCAAGTCACAATTGCATTTTCTACCAGTACGTATTTCACATTTCAAAAAACTCTTTCTATACTACACCACTATCGATTGTTACCGCACTACCGATCGACTCCGCACCTACACCACTATCGATTGTCACCGCACTACCTATCGACACCACCATCAATTTCAATTAAACTAGATTTTCTTCACTTATGCGTTGCACGGATAGAATTATAGTATGCATTCATATCAAAATTGATGTGTGAGTGTGGACATTATTTTATAAATAAAGTACAGTATACCAGTTGTATTGTATAAAATTATGAATTGATATGTGAATTACAATTTACTATGGAATATTCATAGTAAAATGTCTGAGTTTATAATTCTAGTCTCCTCTAAATTCGTCATATAAATTTACACGTCCAACTTATATAAAGTTATAATAATTAGCAGTCAAATAATTAGAGATGACAATTTGACACATCAATCTATAAACTCGTAGAGATATGCCTCTAATATGATTGACTCGTCAGGCCTAATCGGGGCAAAAGAAGGAGTATGAGGCAACATTATCTGACCTGTTGTGGGTCCAAGACGGGTGCGAGTCAAGTTGGACCTATACCATAGACCCCGTGATCCACCAGACATTTTTTTATTTTTAATAAATTTATTCAGAAAAAATGTGTAGAAATTATTAGAGATGACAATTTGACTAATCGACCATTAAATCCATGACAGTTTATTTTTATTTTTTTATTTTATATATATTTTTTAAAGGATTTTTTGTCGAATTGAAAGAATCATGTCATATTAATTAATGTTGGGAACTTTAAAATTCTAAATAAATGTTTTGTTTTATTCTACGTTTATCAATTAACAATGTGTTGCACATAACATTAATTGAAATGAGAAAAAATTCATGAGTTATTTTGTGGGTCATGGTGGCGTCCCAACCCTTCCCATAACCCAACTTGTCTTGACCCACTATATAAATTTGTAGGTATGGGGCGAGTTTGGATGATTTCAAGACTCATAGGGCGGGTTCAGAGTATGACTAACCCGCCCTATTTCCATCGCTAAAAATAATCATACTCTTCCGATCTCAACTATTGTAACTATAAGTTTAGTCTCTCACTCGTTTGTTGTACATGAATATTAATTTTCAAAAAAAGTTCAATAATAATGAATAATAAAATATTAGACAAATACACATTATCAGATTTGTATAGCAAAAGTAATAAATATATAGCTTTAATTTAGTATTTGACTCATTAAATTAATATTTTATTAATAATATATTAATAGTTACCTGTTTATGTACTCAATTAATATTTTACTATATTTCACTTTTGAATTATCTAACTTATTTAAAATTATTAGTTAACAGTCTAATAATATATCGGACGAGTATATACCCGTATTCGCTTGATATCTGTTTAGATAAAAAATTTCATACGTATAAGAAAGTACTCTCTCGACGTATCATTTCTATGAGTAAAATTCAAAATTGATAATTACAATTAAAATGTTAAATAGAGATATATTTGTAAAGAAATACAAGTTAGACTTTTGAGACATCCTAAAAAGGAAAATAATATCAGATAATCCCAATGGAGAGATTAATTTTTTTTGTGTAGTTCATTTTCTTCTTGTAGATTTCTTGTCCATTTGTTCACAAAATTTTTGCTAAAATTCATTATTATTTTCGTCAAATAAAAATATCAATCAATTAGCATTCAACATGTCCGTTGCACAAAAGATTCTCAATGTTTCATATAAAAAAAATTCATTACATAAATTGTAAAAAACAATAAATAGTCACAATAATAATCAAATCAAATGAAATAACAATATAAATTCAGTCGATATTTTGAAGACTTCACGTATATAGAGAAAAAGACTAAAAAATAGATTATTTGCATTATCTACAACCTAATCGTTGTAAAATAAATGACATAAAAACAAAGATTAAAAAATAATCACAAAGATTTTCAAGTTAGATCATAGATATCAAGAAAATAAATTTTAGCCATATATTATTATAATAGAATTACATTATGTGTCTTTAGTTGTTAGCATGACGCAAATAAATGGATTTTTACTGCAAAAAAAGAAGAATAAATAAATCAGTTGATTTGCTCCAAGTTATTCTGAACTAAATTTTCATTTGTAATATAAGTTATTTGAAATAGGTTTCTAAGTTATTCTGAAATAAATTTTGATTTCGATATTATCAAAGACTGCAAGGAAATTTTGAAAATCAAACAAACATAAATAATAAATAATAAATAAATAAATAGAGATAATATCAGACAATTAATTTATAATGCGCTCATTTTCGAATAATTCAGTAACGGGAAGAATAATTCTAAAGAATACTAATTCATAAGAAATTGAGCAGTTACTCACTGTCAAATTTATATCGGTAGCGGATAATTAAAAATTGTAAAAACTCGTAATTATATATAAATACTAAAAAAAATAGAAATGAGGAAACTAAAATAAAAAAAAAGAATACAAAAAACTAATAAATTAATATAAATTATTTAAAACTTGTGATGAATATCTAAATAAGAAAAATTTAAAATTTAAAACTTGAAAAATAAAATAAATTGGGGTACCAATTGAATCCAAATTATTATGCAATATCATGATGATGTCAGCAAAAGAGCGGGAAAATTGCAATCGAGAATACAAATTCAATTGAAAACCGTTGTATTATATATTATTATATTATATGATTACAGACGCATATCAGTGGTGGCGACTAGTGGTGGAAGCGGGGGTAGTGCGTCGGATGGTGCGGTGGTGGATCGATAGAAAAATAAAACCCTAATAAATCATGAGCTTTTTATGGATTTTAAATATTTTTTTCTGATATAATAAATTACAAAAAAGAGGTAATAAGAAAAATAAAAAATTTAGAGCAATGTTAAGGGGACATGAAAATGAGACATTATTAGGTGATCTCATATGGCACACATTCATTGAGTGATGATTACATGGTTACTTTTTATCATCCAAAACAAATGTGCCATATAAGAATATCATCTAATAATGTCCCTTTTTCATGTTCCACTAGAATTTTTCAAAAATTTAAAGGTATTTTTACAATTCAAAGGGAAAATTTGCAATGAATTCTCAATCGCAAGGTATAATTGAAACGCCAAAAAAAAAAAAAAAAAAAGTAATTTCTCGAATTACTTATTTTTACTTTTGCATGACCGTATTTTTGTGTAACACTTTAAACGAATTTATTTACATCGCATTTCTCAAACTGAAAATGGTTTGCGCGGTAGTATTGACACTATCTAACGCTAACATTTTTCATTGTTATGCGATCTAACCTCAACCCTTAAAACTTGACAATTCTAACTTCAAATCTCACATTTTTTGCGCAGTCTAAGATTCTTAATTAAAAAAAACTATAATACCCATAAATTTTTTTTAAAGTACCTTTACAAATCTGTATCGTAACAACACAAATAAGCATAGATATTTATCCTACTGAAACATAGTGCCAAGAAAATCAACAATACAAACCCACATATAGTGAGAATACACACTACAATAAAATATAAAAAATACCCCATTTATAGGAATCGAACCTGAGACCTTTAGGTTCCAGTACTTCAGCCTAACCTCATAACCAAATGAGCTAGGCCTTATTAGCATACCTTAAATTTTAATTGAACTAAAAATTAATAAATAAGAAATAGATAAAAAAAATTAAAAACATATCTTGGTTATATTTGACAAAAAAAAAATCAATTAATGAGAATTAAGGAATGACAGTGGTTTGTATATATTCGCGTCACGATCCGCTTAAACAGTATCAGGTAGGTTGAATCGATATGCAGGTAGGGCAATGTGGGATTGGATTTTTTTCCTTCTATTGATCTATTTATTATGTTACTTTTTCATTTTTAATTTTTTCTCATTTATTTTACATTTTTATTACTTTTAATTAAATAGTCACTGTAGCAGGCACTTCTGATCTATCACGCTCCATATAATTGCTGATCATAAAAATATTTTTTTATTCAGGCGGGTTTGTATCAAGTTCACTGAAATACTATTAATACATATCCAATGTAATGAAGGCAAAAAATGCCCGATTTTCCGTAAACTCGATGGGGAACCCACATGAATGGAGAAGTATCTTTATAATCTGCAATCCCGTAGAGTATGATAGACCATAAGTGAATGTCTTGAGCCATCCATAACAATTATTTAATTAAAAATAATAACAAATGTAGAATAAATGAGAAAAAACTTATTAAATGAAAAAAATAATAATTAAAGATCGATATACCAATCGAAAATTTGATCGCATTGCCTGATTAACACATCGATTCGGTCCACCCCATATGCTGTTGGCTGATTGTGAAGCAGATCAATTCAGCACACTTCCCTAAATTCCCATTGGTTGATTTTTTTTCCAAATATAACCAAAATATGTTTTTTTTTAATTGTTCATCTATTTCTTAATTTGTGATTTTTAGTACAACTAAAATTTAGTGTATTATAGTCTCTTTAAATTAAAAATATTAGATTGTGCAAAAAATGTGAGATTTGATGATAAAATTGCCAAATTTCAAACATTAGTGATACACGGCCAATTCTAAGGAACCCAGTGCTAGGTTTATTACAGAGCCCGATTTCCAATGAGATAGGTGAGGTATCAGCATCTCATTAGAGATCGAGCTCTATAAGAAACCCGGTCTTATTTTCATTGCTGGACCAACGGTTAGATTGCCTAAATTTAAATGGACGATTATGTGTGTCTAAAATCAAAAAAGCGTGTTAGTTCTCTTTATGGGACGTCTTGTTGGGGCTGGTCCGACATTGCTTTTAAGTACCAAAGTAATGGTAAATATCTAAGCATCTCTTCATCTATGATTGTGACCAAAAGCTAAAAAAAAAAAAAAAAAAGAAAAAAAAGATATGCTTCCCTTGCAAGGGGAGACTTCTATAAAGTGAATTTTTTCCTTTCTGAATAATTATTGCATTTTTTAAAATCGAAAAATATGTAACGCATATGTCGAATAACATATCAACCAGAACTTTAGGGCTCACGTATGTAACACATATGTCGAATAACATATCAACTAGAACTTTAGAACCACCCTGAGCCCCTTTCAAAGTCATAAACATTTTTTGGGGCATTCGTTGTGACAATTTTACTTCTTTATTATTTGATTTGGAATTTTCAAAACCAATTTTTTCTGAAACACATCCTCAACCTCACATTTAAATTGTCTTTGATTTAGATTTTTTAAAAAAGTGATTTTTTGAGAATATGTATGCTTAAAAAGTAAGGAAAAATTATAAATTTGCGTATAAGATTATTTTAATAAATAAATATATGGTTGAAAATGTGTTTGAGCGAAAACTGATTTTGAAAAATCTATATTTATTATTCAAATAATTTTACACATATTTGTAATTTTTCTCTACTTTTTAATCACATTCTCAAAAAATCACTTTTCACGTGATCAATTTAAAAAAATCTAACGCCCTATTAGAATAAAACAAATCAATTAATCTGTAGTTTACGAGACCCAATTTACTGCACATTTTTATTGGCACTCATTGTATAACTATGGGGCAAACCTGACCACATTTCTCTATAAATATCATTCTTTTGCTATAATTGTCCGCACCCCACATTTCCCCTGCAACCATTTTACGTACACCAAAAAGAAATGGTTTCCTACAGTTCAAGAAAATTGGAGCTACTGATCACAATTATTCTGGCCATTCTGGCCGGAACTTCGGCCGGAAAGGGTTTCCGGTCAGAACTGCAGCTGCGCTCCCATCTCCAAGAAGGTAACCGATATAGTGACAGAAGATTTTTTCAACTGTAATGTCCCAAAAGCTACTGCAAGTTGCGTGGGAAGGGGATTCTACACTAGAGCGGCGTTTCTTGAAGCTGCCAGTTGTTTCCCAAGGTTTGGCACTGATGGTTCTTTTGACAATATCAAGCGTGAAATTGCTGCATTCTTTGCACAATTTCAGCGTGAGACTGGGGGTAAGCATATTTCATTCACACATATTTCATAAGACTCACATGTACTACACAGATCTCTACTATTAATTTCCATAAAAACCATTTCTAAATTAAAAATAGAAATGGTTTTTGAACGGTGTAGCATCTTAATTTAAAATAGAAGTGGGGCCTGCAGATTGCAATATAAAGTGCCATCCAATGGTATTGGAAAATTTTCAATTTAGTTCCTTAATTATTCACATATATATTAATTCTTGTGTCTATAGTACCGTGATTTTGTTAGATAGCGTGTGCCGTATGGTGTCTCTGTGTCGTGTGTGTGCATTGTGTTCCTATAAAAAAAAGTAAAAAATAAAAAATAAGTTCTTGTGTCTATAATTTAAGAATTTTATCTTTTACTATAACGATAGTTCTAGGGTGAAGGTTTGTTCTCCCCTTCATATTCTCTTCCTTCTTTTGTTCTTCTTTATATATCTCTTGTGGGTTGTGGTATATGATAAGTGTGTTACTCTTAAATTCTTCACACGGTATCAGAACACGTCACAATCTTAATTAGCTTAACACTTCCTTGCCCTTTTGCTTTGTTAACTTGTTTTCTAGTTGGGTTATATATTAGGATCATGATTTGGTCTTCAGCTTTTGAATTACTGAATCTTTTTTCAGTTCCTTGTACATCTACTTCCCTTGTTTGAAATCTAGCTAGCTTGGTTTCTTAAAACATATATTGATTGATCTTTGTATAGATTTCTGCTCTATAGACGAAATAGGAGGGGCTTCTAGAAATTATTGCAACAAGAATAGCAACAACAGCCAGTACCCTTGTGAACCGTGCAAGCTTTACTTTGGGCGAGGGCCTGCACAACTCAAGTGGAACTTCCACTACGGAGCAGCCGGGAATATTATCGGATTTGACGGTTTAAAAAACCCAGAAATTTTATCCAAAGATAACGTCATCTCATTCAAGGTAGCTCTCTGGTTTTGGATGAATAATTGCCATAACCCAATGATTTTGGGCCAAGGTTTTGGTGTTACTAGTCGAGTTTTTATCGCCATGGCAACATACCATCCACGTGACGAAGAATATCGAGCTAGTATATACAGAAAGTATTGCAAACAACTTCAAGTAGATCCGGGCAAAATATACACAGCAGCCATGTAAAACCTGACATATATATATATATATATATATATATATATATAGCAGCCTATTAAAATATATATGAATAAGTTGTACTTCAATGTACAAGCATGCATGCATGCATTCTATTAATAAAATATCCTGCTCCATTGCATAGATCCCTGATCATACATGGGCAATATATATATGTTTTGAAATAACTTACATAGATCCCTGATCATACATGGGCAATATTAACTATAAGCTTTATGGCACTTCTACTAGATACTGGTATGGCAAATCTCATTGTTGGAAATTAAGGCAATTTTTTCTATTACGCTCGCAAGATCGTTATTCAAGGAATTCAATCGAGACAAGAAAAATAAAAGAACGAAAACAAATTTACGGACTGTCAAAACTTTCCACTATATAATTAAAGCCGCTACAACCATACAGAATTTTCACTCGTCAAAACCCATCCCCCAAGTATTACAAGAAAAATATAACAAATTTTACCGTGTCTAACAATTTCTACCATTTGCCCAACCCGCAAGGAATAAAAGAAATTTCAAGACACTAGGCTACTATTCTTCTTCACAAGACTCTCTGATCCGACCCAAGTGACACCGGAACAAATCCCGAGTTTTACCACACCTAATTTTCTACCCTTTGAATAAACCACAAAGAGTTACAAGAAAACTTTCAAGGTGCTAGACTCACCGATATTTTCTCTTAACTCATTTGTACTACTTGTGCATAAAAGAAGAGGAAAACACATCTATTTATAGGTTTCGTTGACTTGAAAGACAAGATAATTCCTTCTATGATTTAGATTCCTTTTCCTCCAACGACTTTTCTTCTTTCCCTTTCCTTTTCAACTTTGGTTTATTTTTGACAACATACCTAACAATGTCCATATTGCCAAAATAAGTCAAAATCTTTATCTTCCCCAATCTTATACACAATATTTGAGAAATTAACAGATTGAGAAATTAACAGACAAGTTTTTGATACATTTTGACAGTTTCATACTCCACCACACGAGTATATATAACCACTTAAAATTCACAACAATTCCAAGCATTTAATCGGCTCAATGTCCAAATAAACGCACTGATATTTTTAGTGCAACTCTCTTGTTGGCTTTCCAAATAGCTCATCAGCCATCCACATTGCTATAAATACACACCCTGCATCACTACCAACCAATGCCCGTGTGTAAATACAACTGCTAGAAGTAACACACATCTTTTACCATGGCACTTAGCAACACGCTATGAGAATGTACCTACCTACTTCATAGCACATATCCACCACCCTCACACTAAGAGAGTCGGATTGTCCAAATCTGAATAGTAGCCGAGCCTGCTCCAGTTAGACAATATTTTCTTACGTGGTCAGCTAGTTTACAATACCAATAAGTTGCAACCACTACCAGTTTCTAAAGGAGCCCATTGACAACTACCTGGACAATATTTTTGTACCCACACAAATTCGCAAAGAACTAAACCATTTTTCTAACTGCAACAAATTTGAAGAACCTCTTGCTAGAAACGCCTCTCTAAATTGATGCCACAGTTCCTTCACATCAAATAGTCTATGAATATTTACAGGAACATTCCTAGCTATATGGAGACACATCCTGCTTCCAGTCTTCAAATCTAAACTTTTCCAATTACCATTGTTCATATTGACTCCAACAACTTTGTCAGAACACGTGGACAATTTTTCTTTGAAAGTTTTAAATCGTCCAATCAAAATCAAGAAATTCCAGACTTGTTCTAACCACAAGTCAAACTTGATTTTCTCCACTCCATACTTTGCCATATCTTTCTTGTACTCCACGTTGAATAAAACCTGACGCTCTGATACCGCTATTAGGAATTAAGGCAAATTCCCCTATTACGCCTGCAGGACCGTTATTCAAAGAATTCAATCGAGAAAAGAAAAATAAAAGAATGAGGACAAATTTACGGACTGTCAAAACTTTCCACTATATAATTAAAGCTGCTATAACCATTCATAATTTTCACTCGCCAAAACCCATCCCCTAAGTGTTACAAGAAAAATATAACAAGTTTTACTGCATCTAACAATTTCTGCCCTTTGCCCAATATGGAAGGAATAAAAGAAATCCCAATACGCTAAGCTACTATTTTTCTTTACAAGACTCTCTGACCAGACCCGAGTGACACCAGAACAAACCCCCTGAGTTTTACCACACTTAATTTTCTACCCTTTGAATAAACCACAAAGAGTTACAAGAAAGCTCTCAAGGTGCTAGACTCACCGATTTTTTCCCTCAACTCACTTGTACCACTTGTGCATAAAAGAAGAGGAAAATACCTCTATTTATAGGCATCGTTGACTTAGAAGACAAGATAATTCTTTCTATAATTCTATGATTTGGATCCTTTTCCTCCAAGGACTCTTCTTCTTTCTCTTTCTTTTTCAACTTTGATTTATTTTTGACAACATACCCAATACTCCTCCCATGTAAGAGTGAATAGATGCACATTATGTAGATTTTCAAATCCACGTGGTTATACGATAACAGCACCTCATGGAACTACTCAATTTTGTTCTCCTAAAAGTTTTTTTTGGGGTTGGGTTGGGGGGGGGGGCGAGGGGTGTAGATCTATACTCGTGGAGCGGTAGAGAGATATAGGAAATATGTAATTATGTACA
>CAVNYN010271080.1:0-22127 GCA_963692815.1 Nyctanthes arbor-tristis
GTCAAACGAGCCAAGCCCTAGGGTCTAGGTTTGCTGGCTTGTTGAGCTCACAAACCTAGACCCTAGGGCTTGGCTCGTTTGACCAATTTTTTTAGCTTGCTTCGAGCCAGGTCCTATACAAAGGAGCTGCTGATGGCTCAATCCTAGGCGGAACGATGAACTTGGCAAACTGCCTAGGTTCCTTGTGTGCAATTGCGTGATGATAAGCAAATTGTTGTCTCAAACACATAACCACAATTTCACCGATTTTGATCAAGAGACTCACAGAGTTACAGTATCTCCATTATTCATACGCCCTTCTTATAACATATAAAATCCATACATGGTTTCATGTATAAAAAGGAGACCCACTTGTGATTCCATGCCATATAAACAAAATCGTTGGAGAATGATGCACAACATAAATTGGATGTCTGTAGAATTATGGCAATTACAATTTTATTTAGTTACTAGTTATATTAAAGCGCCTAAATGGTGTGTGTGTGTGTGTTTTCTCTTTCGTTCTTTTTTCCCTTCTATTTTTGGACATTTAAAAAAAAAAAATCATTTTCTACATATCGGCATAGCTTTTTCCGGTTTTCAAATTGTTAGAAAGAAATATGAAACAAACATTAAAAACTTGTTATAAAATCCATTTTTCAAAAATCAAAACTACAGGCCCTAACCTTTTAATTAACAATAATAATAATAATAACAAGTTGGCTTCATAAAAGTAACTTTTTATTAGTAAATGTGGTATTGTCAAAGGCTCATATGTTCATCCTATGCAATTATATTTTCACTGGGCATTGAAAAGTAGAGCTCAAAATATTGTGGCCAAAGTATTCCATACACGGTCTGGTGGTTTATTTGGTTAGCAAGGAATAAGGCTAAGTATGAAGTCAAGCCGACGGATGCTCGGCAGGTGATTTTTGCTGGTCAAGGAATGATAAGAATGATGCAAATTGTTATAAAGTAGCCAATGCTGGGGCAGCCACAGATGAAAAGGTCTTGGTTAAGTGGATTAAACCTGAGGAAGGTTGGTTGACAGGTGGAGGGGTGATTAGAAACTTCAAAGGGGAAGTTCTACTTGCTTATTGTGAGAACTTGCAATGGGGGATTGTAGTCGAAGCTCAGCTTAAAGCCATTTTACTTGGTATCAAGATTTGCATAGACAGACAATTGTTTCAGCTTCAAATTGAATCAGATTCTCTTACAGCAGTCAATTTGATTCATGCTACAACGAGAGGCCATTGGAAAATTCAATATTTACTGGCTCAAATCAGAAACTTTGTGAGGCTATATGGTATTATTGATGTTAAGCACATATGGAGAGAGGGTAACAAAGCTGCAGATTGGATGGTTAATTTTAGGCCTGCAGTGGCCGCCGGGTTTATCAGTTCGAAGAATTGTACGGCTCAATTCACGGTATTGTTACCACAGAAGCTGCTGAGATTCTCTATATTCGACAAGCTAGATTTCATTAAATGTCAGGTATAGGTTGCATTGTAAGGGAGTAGTACTTCACATTGCATTCATGCGTTTTATTGGTTAGACCGTTGATAGGATTGGATGTAATTTTGATTGGAAGGTAAGGTTCATGTGCCTCCTTCTTTCGTTTGTAATTTTTATGCAATAAACTGGGTTTGAATTTTCGAGTCGAGATATTTTCTTAAAAATAAAAAAGTAACTTTTTATTATATTGAAATTTTATAAAGCTAATTTTTCATTCTAATATAGAACACAACCATGTTGTCACGAGGTTCACATGTCGTTAGAGAATAGAGACTAATGGTGTTTACTAATATTTTATAAACCAAATTAAATTGTAATTTTTTTACAATTCTTTCATTTTTTAAGTCAAAAGTTCGAATCGTAATCTTTTACTTTTTAAAAAGAACTGTCTAATAAAATGATACTGTCTTATATGGTTTACAGTTCAACTTTTGAACTAGTTTATAATCGGTTGTCATAAATGGACTCCTCCCCCGGGCCCCTCTTTTTTTTTTTTTAAAAAATAAAAATAAAAATAAAGACTAGGTACCAACTTGCCATTATGGATTCAGTTTTTCAAAAAATTTAAAAAAAAAAAAAAGAAAAAAGAAAGAAAGGCAACTGGTAATCAAATGGGACAAGTCAATATTGTTCTGTCAACAAAATAGATAATATTGGGCCCTTTTCTACTATTTTTATCAAGTATCCGACATATGGTGTGATATAATTTTAGCCATCAGATATGGTTTTGTGGAGGGTGATAATGTATTTATATGAACAGTTGATGTTATATATTACATCGCGGTGTGCTAGCGTAGTCTAGTACTTAAATGCTATTTTCCGTTTCCATTGGTTACGTTTCAAATGGACCTTTCTTCCTTTTCTTTTTATTTTTTATTATTTACCTTTTTTCCCCTCTCTGGGAAAAAAGGGGTGGGATTTCATTTTGGAACAGCCCCCGTTCATTCCTTAGAAAATAAGCTGAAATGGAGACTTTCCATCATGTGCAAACCCTTCTCATCTTTGCTCAGATTCAAAGTTTGAAACAGTGTAATTCATACTTTTTCTTTTCCTTCTTTGTCATGATTATACATACAATCTTATTCGCTATTTTAGAAGTGTATATTTGACATGTAGTACTAGAATAAAGAGTATAACGAACTAAATTTAAAGTTCATTTTTCTTTAGAATTGTTATGTGGTATTGTTACAAGTGTCATGAAATCGGCCTGAATTAGCCCACTTGACCAGAAAAATTAGGAATAACTTGACAAACCGGTCCAATTGACCCAGAAAACTAGGTTCCGGAATATCAGCCTAGGAATGGGAAAAACCTGGTTCAACTGGGAGAATTATGAAAAAGGCATTTTTTGTACTTTTTTTAATATGAAAACTTAGAAAATAAATTTAATATATATGAATTAATTATTTAATTAAAGCCTATCCAACTTGGAATTGACCTTTTAACCATCAATTTATTGCCTTTTCAGCTCGATAACGAGTCTAATTTTATAATACATTACCTTCTTAAAAGTGGCAGAAGTTTTTTCACCTTGGAATTTATAATACATTGCTCAGGAGTTATTCGAATTTTGAAGTCTAACAAGGTGGTGAGAATAATTTAAAATTTATAGAAAATCACTTTCTATGATAATTAATAGCACGGAAAGAAATTATTCATCAATAAAGAACCATCATTGTACTTTTTCCATTTAATTTTTTATGCAGAAATCCATACACATTTTGAAGCACTGTTTACAAGCACATAATAAGAGAAACATCATAGAAGAAAATGAAGTTCCTTGGATATCATCACAACGTTGATGAACTAAACACGACAAAACAAATATCCAAACGATGAACCCTTGGTCACCTATTTCGCGTAGATACATCTTTTTTGAGGGGGAAAAAAATAACGAATTTCCTAACAAATGGATATCGCACCAATAGGTATAAAAAGATATTGACGGTTGTCACCTTCCTTTTACCTTAAAATTCTTCAACTCTGATGGCATCGCGAGGCGCTTCGTATGCATCTTTGGCCCTTGCTTTTTTCACCCCGGCCATGAACCAAACTTTTTCTGACTTGTAGCCTTCAACGCTGACATTAGTAACCTTGACCCAAACCAAGACCTTAGTTTTCATTCCTTCTATTCCAGAGAGCTTCCCCCTCGATAATGTCCCTTTGACACGAGTTGCATATCTTATGGTGGACGAGTCCTTGAAGCATATTTCACTTGGATGGTGCAAGTAAACGATGAGTTTGGCCTTTGATTCATCAAACTCATAACATATTATGTTCTGAGGAAACAGGCCGAGTGGAAGATTGTATTCTCGTAGAAGATCAGGCAATGACTTTGTTGGTTTCCCTTCAAAAGGATAAGTTTCAATGGTGAGCTCCAAGCACATTAGTTTCATGGAGTTGAGCTCAAGTTCATTTATATGCAAATTACTTAAGCTCAGCCAAACATGCACAGAAATTCTTCTAGTGAGATCGGAAGAGCACAGAAGTTTTATGACTTGAAATCCTTGCATTACTACCTAAAATGTTTATGGGTATTGGCTACATATTCATCTTTTAGTTAAAATATGTGGGATTTAAAGATATCTTACAGCTTACCTTTGAGCTTGTTGAAGATCCATTTTGCCTTCTCTTCAACCGAGCTTGAGAGCGTCTGGGAATGAGAAGATATCGGTCAAAAGAAACAAACATAAAACTACAGGTTCAAGTCCATTTGATGCTAGAAAATATTTCGTTGAACTGATAAGATTCATAGATATTGTTGCTCCAACATCAAACAGATCGCTGCAGAAGGCGTGATAGATAAACTGGAGAACCAACTCCCAAATATTTCTAGTAATTGTTCGCTCAAAATTCCATATGATCGACCACCCCCTTCTTCTATGATTGAGCAGGGTCTGCCATTTGCATTTCAGGTTCAGGAAACTCGTCTTTGAGATTTCTACCATGCTTAAAAGTATGCCCCGAGAGAAAGCAATTTTCACACAATGCTATAATTGCATTGGGTTCTTTCGATTATAAAGAGCTATAAATGCATTTTAACTTTGGATCAGCTTACCAATTTTCACACCAAAAAATTAGAACTTAATGGAAGTTGAATGATTACTTGGCATTGATTTCTTAGATTTTGGATATAAAACCTTTTAATCAGACTCCAGAATACAGAAATGTGATAAAATTCAAAATTTCTTTCAGTCCCATCTGAATTTCCACATTCCATCAGTTCACAAATCCAACAAAGCACAATCATAAAGAATACATCCCATCTCATTTCCAATTCCCAAGATTCAAGCTTTTATCAAGAACAATCAAACAGATCCAGTATCAATGCTGTACTATTTAATCAATCTATCATCCTCCACAAACAGGGAAAGTTTGAATCTAAGAAAAATTATATTCTCAAATATAGAAAAGTTAAATAAAAATCAATGCAAAGAGAGATTCAAACACAGGATACAGAGAGAGACAGACAGAAACAGGCAACATACAGAAAGATCTTGGCTGATATTGGTGATTTCTTCTTTGGCTTTCTTGGAGACCAGATAATGTGCCAGCTTTTAGGCTCCCAACTTTTGTAAGGGCTTTGTCCATTGTTGCCTTTTTCTCTTCTTTCTAACCTGTAAATTCTCCCAAATCAAACAAATTCCCACTCCCAGCTTCTCTCCGAAGTGGAGAGACAAAATGGGGTTGATTTGAAAAACAGGGGTGGTGTTTTGGGATTTCTCTGTCACACTTATTTCATCATCATTTTTGGGTGTCACAGCTAATCAGTTTCTAGGCACTACTTGCAGAGTGAAAATAACGGCGCCCCCACACAACACCCAATCAATCGATTATTATTATTATTATTATTATTATTATTATTATTATTGTAAATTAGAAAATGAGACAATAAGAATTTATGATGATGACGATGGAGAAATTTTAAATTTTAAATATTCACCATTCTTCATATATATTGTAAAAGTTATTGAAATTTTTTTTCAAATAATATTTTTCAATATACCCTTATATATTTAATGAAAATAATAGTTATAATTAGGCATATCAAATAAAGCTATTTTAGTAAAAAGGACAAAAAATAACTCTTAAAATTATAAACAAATTATATATTTAGGAAATCAAAAAAAAAAAAAGAAAAAAAGAAAACAAGACTATATACTTAGGATGGATTCCGTCTGACAAAGATAGTTCCCTCTTTATTTTTCACATAAATTAAGAAAACTCGTTTAATGTGCGTTTGATTACAAGCATTGAATTTATTTAGAAAGAAAATATTTTATCAATTGAATTACCGATAATTGAATATCATAGAAAATAAATTGTAAAACAATTGATTGAAACTGAAATTTTTGAGAATAAGTGTGAATTACCTAGAAAAAAATACATACATCTCCATAAGAAAATATTTTCTTTTTTTCCAAGAAAAATATGGTTATGTGACCAAAAAGTTGAAAACGTTTTTCCTAGAAAAAAATGTAAATCAAACACTACTTTTATTTAAATGGAGAAACTCATTTTTCATGTAAAATCTTTAGTAATCAATCACACTATTAATATTGTTAGAAAAGAGCAGTTTAAGAATATGTCCTTTCATGTACTTAATATGTCCCTTTAATTGTCTTCCTTAGTTGATTACAATTTACAATAAATAGAGATATATTAGAATGTCTAACTAAATAAAATGGAACATATAAAATTTGAGACGAGCGTAAAAGGAATACAATCATTTTTTCGTCCATGGAGAGTAATCTGAGTACACTGAAAATGTAAAAAGTCATTTATAATAATAATAATAATAATAATAAGAAGAAGAAGAAGGTAAGTTAAGACTTTAAAGTTAAGCGAGACATAACAACTTTTTAATGCGCGGGTCTTCGAGAGGGCATGCGAAGCACCTCCAAATTCAATATTCTGCTTCCTATTAAACGAGCCCAGATTATTATTATTATTTTAATTAGACAAACAACATAGCTCTAAAAATTGTCTTTTCTCCAAGAATAGACAAGGGAACCCCCTTTTTTTTCCAGAAAAAGTGCTAAAACAATGAAGCAGATGATTTTAGAATCAAAACCATCTTTCTTTTTAGAAAAGCTCACCTAGGCGACACTTAAATGGCGCTTGTGCGTGAAGTTTAACCTTCACGCTTCGTCACACTTTACGTTTTATCATACATTGATCACTCTTTTATCTTGCATTGGTGCATACTCAATACTCGACCTCGATATTTTTCCATGTTTTACGCTTTTTAAAACATTACCTAAAACTAAAACTTACTGCTTGTTTGATTCTCATTAAACACATATAATTTCATCTACCGCTAAATTAACTACTGATTTGACATATACTAAATTACAGCTAAACAATTTCAAACATCAGATTAAATTTCCGCTACGCATTCATTTTTCATTATAGTTTAAATCCATAATTTGAATCAGATAAGCACCTAACCTCGTAGGAGAAGGTTGGATACTAGAATAGATTTCTTATTTATCCATGGAAATATATAGTGGAGTTAAATAGAAAGTGGCTGTGCAATTAGGCAACATAATGAGGCAGGAGGTCGTCCAAAGCTTTAAGTTTAATCAATTATTAGTTTGAAATAGATCTATTAAGGAATAAGACATCTTACCTTTTGGTATTTGACATGATCAAACATTTGGGATTTTTTTAGGAACAATTCAAAAGCAACTATATATTCTCGTCCCAAAAATAAAAAAATAAAAAAACTATATATTCATTAGCCATGAAGACGTGTGCTCTTCCGATCTCTCTAACATTGAAGGTTCCAGGTTCAAATCACATCTGTCCCTCCCCCAATTTCCCTTCCCCTTCAAATATTTGCCTAGCATTAAAAAAAAAAATATATATATATATATAAATATATATATTGAGAGAGAGATTTATTCAACAAAAAACTCGAAAAATACGATCCATCTCTTTGAACGGGCCAGCCCATTATTGGAGTACATTTCTAGTGGGCCCCACGGCCTGCTCAATACTAGGCCGCACTGCTCCAGGCCCACTAAGAAAAACGCGGGCGCCTGGTACAACTTCGCCCTACATAAATAAATATATCTGTTGTACTTTGCTTCATAACTCCCAAACTTTGATCACCGGAAGCGAAGATAGCATTTCTTTGAACGATTTTTACAAGGTTTGGTCCATGCAGATTATGGATTCTTCAATGCGGACGAAGCTTTGGATCTTGTTCACACCATATCTACGGTTGGCTTTCGTCAATTTCAAGTCCGTTATTCACTATGTTTTGGTTTTTAATTTAATTATTATTAGTTTTCTGACGGAAGATTTGACCCCTTGTTCCAGTACTTCTAGTTAAAAAGTAACAAATGATTTATGATTTCTAGCTAATTTTATGTTATACTTTGTGTAATTGCAAAGATTTGCATCTTCCAAGGGGTGGGAATTGCAGTTTTATGACGCTCTTCCGATCTATAATTTCTTTTCAGAACTGGAACGCTTAACGCAGATTTAATCAAATTTCCGGATTTTTTCGAGGAGAAAGCATGTGGGAGGATGATCAAACGCCTGTTGGATCAGGTCAAACTGCACTTTCTTTCTTCCGGGAGAGAAGTAGCTTTGAAGTAAGTTTATAGAAACCAGTTCTCACCTTTTGTATATCTAAATTTTAGTTGAAAGAGCATTCACATACCCAAGCATTGTGGGCAGTGGCTGTTAGTCTGGTTATCTTTGCCCGTGCTTGAGTTGCACTTAGAAGAGTGTTCATTTTGATTGTTAAGAATATGAGTAGCTGATGATCTCATTATTGTTCAAAAGCAAATTTCTTAATGACTGTGATTCCCTAGTTATTACACAAAAATACTCAGCACATGTGAAAGTCGTTATCATAGGTCTGATGGATTATGATCAACTATTTCTGCACTGCCATTGACACATTACTAGACGGACTAGAAGTTAATTGATCTCTCTCTTTTTCCTACACTTAAAGGACATAGATCTTGCTTATAAGACGCCTATGCAAAACATGTTCTAACTGCCTGAGATAGTTTTTACTTATCCTCAATTGGTGCCACCTCCAACTATTGTTATCATATGTGCTTGTGCTTTTTATCTTATCAGTTTACTTTAGCTTTGACACAATGCATCTTAATCTTTTGGGTATATCATTCTTCGACAGTCCACGCTTCGGTACCATAAAGCGTGGCTGATGTAATGGTTGGATTATTCTTTTTCGTTTTATTCTGTTTGTATAACTTTCACAATTGTGGATTGTGCGAGTGTGAGACTATACAATATATGAAAAAAATGTATTTACTAGTACCACGAGATTATACAATTGCGACATATATAATTCTGGTTGATGATGCTTGTATTAATCCGTCAAGATGTGCTATCAATTGAATTCTATTTTCTTCTGTGTTTTCTCATTCTAAAAGGAGTTAGAGAAAGGCAGACAAGTTAAAAGCATACTGAAGCAGCTAGAGGAAAAGGAATCCTCTTGCAAGCAAGCACTGCTTAAGCTAGATCACTATCAGAAAACATCAGAAGAACTTTCAACCCTGCTGAAGAACTCTGATTCCAAGAAAGAATTTTACATAAATGAATGCCAAGAAGTGAAAGTTCAGGTAAATGAACTTGAGTCCAGAATTGAGGAAATGACCAATCAGTTATCAGAATATGAGATGACCCGGAAGCAGCTTTCTGATGTTGCTAGTGAGTTGATGTCCACCCAAGGACAAATTCTTAACAAGGAAGCTGAAATTGCTGAGTTGAAACGTGCAAAAGTTGAGTCCATAATACAAATCGAGGCTATGGAGAGCACTCTAAGCCAAGAAAAACTGAAAATGGAGGAGCTTTTGAGGCACATGTCAGAGCTAAATAAAACTGTTATGCAATTGAGACTGAAAGTTCTTGAAGTAGAGAAGGAAAAAGCCGAAGAACTATCTGAGAAAGAGGCTGAGTTAGAAATAGCGGCAAAAAAAGTAGCTGAAGCGCAGAACCAAGTAGAAATAATGCATGATTTGGAGAAACAGCTTCAGGAGAAATCAGCATTTGTAGATTCTCTGCTGTTGGAACTTAAGCAAGCAAATGAACTTCTCATTTCTTCTGAAAAAGTTGCTTCAGATGCAATGTCCGAGTTATCACACCTGAAAGAAGATATGGAACTTCAAAGTAGGGAGTGCTTCGATCAGGCTGCTTATATCGGTCTGATTGAAACAGAACTTGAAAAGATAAAAATCGAACTCGGAAAATCAGAACAGGAGAACTGCCACCTAAACTCAAATGTCGACAACTTCGAAACAGAATTGGAGAAGATTAGAGCTGAAATGGTTGAGATTGGAGAAGAAGACAGGAAAATTAGAGCTGAAGCGGCTGAGATTAGAGAAAAACTGAACGAGGAACAAGTTGAGACTGCGTTCTTGAAATCTGAACTTCAGAATGAGAGGTTGAAGCTGGCAGCAGCTGAGGTTTCTGAAGCAAAGTCCAAAAGCGAAACATCAGCTCTACAAAACACAATTCAGCAGCTTGTATTAGAACTTGAAGAAGCTAACAAAGAGAATCAAGAGTTGAAAAAAGCTAAAGAATTGGCACGTGAAAGTAAAAGCAATAACATTGTGGAACCCCCTGAAGGATGTTGTACTCAGTCTGCTGAACTTGTAAACACCAATGAAGGGCATAAAATATCTGAAGAAAGAAAAGACCGAACAGATGTCCATGAGACCTCAATTAGGAAGAATGTATCCTTGCATGAAAATGTGCAGCAATTCGAAGGTTTGAAGAAAGAGTTAGAAGTTGCATTGTCAAAAATTGGGGATTATAGGATGCGAGCAGAGCAGGCCATAAGCAGAGCTGAAGCAGCTGAGAAGGCAAAAGCAGCCCTTGAGGAAGGCATAAAGAGGCTACAGGGGCAAAAGGAGAGGAGAAAGACTGCTATATCAGCTTCAGCTCTACATGAAGAGTCAAGTTCCGAAGTTATTAGTACCACTGATGTTTTCAAACAAGACAATGCTGTTAAAAGGGACAGATCTCTTGGGAAGGTCCTTAACATTAAATTTTAGGTTCAAGCATTTCCTGGATTCATTGCTGGATTGGGAAGAATATCTTCTCTGGGTTCTGATAGCTTATAACTTATTTATTTATTTGTACTCCCCCTTCTCTTGGACCTTACATCTGGGCCATTTGTTTGTGCTGTCAGCTACTCAAAAAAAAAAAAAGAGAAACAAGCCTTTTCTACAATGTGTTTTTAGGTAATTGCAACAAAATATCATGAGAAATTGATTGGATCTCAACGACCTTTCGCGCGTCAAACCTTTGATGAAACTTCTAATCAAGGTTTAACGCAGGCTGAATGATCCTGTTTGGAAAATTCTCCTCTAGCACTACAAAAACCTGTAAGTTGAGGGATAGAGGATAGTAACCATTAATCATCATGATTCTGTGTCTGGAAATTTGTTATGTCATAAAGAATCAATTTACCTATACCGTTGATATGGTCAACATCTCTCAATGCCTTTGCAAAATTTATTCCTTTCACGAAAGGGCTAAATTTCAAGAGTTTTCTTTTCTTTTCCCAATTTTTTATTTTTCAACAAAAAAGGAAGCACTTTTTCCATATTGGTATGCTAGTCAAAATGCCTTGGGAACGAAGAGATCGCAAATTTCTCTTACATTGTGTGTCGATTACGCACACGATGACAATGAACTCGGAGAAATGTTCGACGTTAGTCTCTAATAAAACATATTATTATTGTCAATCAAAGGGAGACTTTCCTTCCCACCCGCCTAAAAAAGTCACACATGGTTGTCTGTCCGTCTTCACCCTTCTTCCTTCTTCTTCTCTTTCATTCCAACCTTCTGGTGTTCTCCTTTTCTTCTTGCACTTCAATCGGTCAGCATCTACTGTTTAGCGGTATATTAGTTTACTACTACTTCTATCCCACACAGATAGGACGATAGATATTTTCACACGAATTCAGGATTGATTAGTAATGTGATTAAAACATTTAATTTTACCTTATTTTTCCACATATACCCTATATCTCATTAATTGTATGAAATACTTTCAATGCATAGGTAGTTGAATAATAATAATTAATTAAGAGCACCCGGGCACGGGCACATACGGAAATAAAACATTAAATACATGCTCAATATAGCAAATGAAATAAGTTTTTGGGACGGAGTAAAATGAAATAATAAACTATCTTTTTAGGACGGGGAGTATAAATTCTTTGTATATGAGTTGTTGGCATCGAGATTTCACCTCGGTATTGAGTCATTTCATTTGAAATTTTAGAACAAAAAGACCTGTTTTCCTTTCCAATTTTAGTGCGCGATTATGCTTTTGCCCTTTTTACCCATTATTACTTTTTTATGCTTTGAATAAGAATCACAACAAAAAGAAGAAGAAAATAATTTATTCTCTTTTATTTTTCTTTTGCCCAGAGAACGGAATATGAGAGGCAAGGACCTAAGGTTTTGATCAAACCCTCGAAAGCAACTTTAAATGAAATGGTTCAATTCTTCTATATGCCATTTGGTGGTTCCTTTAAATACTTTTTTGGATTTTACGATGCATAGTTCGTTTAGCATATAGCTAGCTAGATATGGAAATTACTTCTTGTTTTCATGTCCATTCAAAACAAAAATGTGACACCGTTATTTATTACAAAATTTTCCTTCTCAAATAATCTGACGCATTGATGTGGCAATCAATCTATAGTACGACTCGAAGTCGGGTCTCGCCTTCTCTTTGGGGGCTAGAAGTACACGGTTAAACTGTGAACACATAATGGTCAAGTCTTGACAATATTTCCCCACACGTGAAAAAGAATTTCATGGAAAATCTTAAAGTCTATGGTTGATTTTATCATTTCTCATAATTGTCCCTCAATGTGCACGTGTGGTGTTTAGTTCGCAATTTTTGACTAATTATCATTTTAAAGCTTAATAAATTCATTCAGTCCAAAACTTAGACCTTAAAAAATTAGTAATTTGGATCTTTTTAATTGTTCATATTATAGACTATTGATTTTATAATATTCATATTTGACCACTTGTATAACGAAAGTTGCATAATAAAAATGTCAAGAGTGTAATGCCTATGACTAAAAATCTATAAAAGAAATACAATAAAAAATGGAGATATGTACCTAATGAATAGATATGATCAACGACTTTAGTGTGATGTGACATAAAGAAACTTGCATTTATAGGGAAAAAAAGTAAATCTTGATAAAGTAAATAAAAAATTAAATAGACAAAGAAGTTAATATCGCAGTTTGATATTTATAAATAAAACTATTAATTGTGGTTTATCAAAAAGAAGAATTGATTTATTGAATATTAATTTTCCTTTTCATGAGAAAATGGAGGACAAATTAATTTCTCCATTTTCTATGGTAATCATGTTCAAAGTCCAAACACATTCGTATTCATGGACATATTTAATGACAAAATAAACTTGTTTGAAAATAAAATAAAAAAGAGTGAAATCTTATTATTATTTTCTATCCGAGGGAGTAGTTGGCAGGGTGTATGTTCCTAGGGTCGTGCGATCCTAATTAGACAGGCCTTCTTGTTTATAATTGTTATTTTTATGTTGTATTATTATCTTCAAATGTAATTTTGTAAAAAATGTGATTTATTTTACGAGATGGAATTTCATGTATTTTTTTTAAAATGTATAATTATATAAAAGCAATTTTTTTTCTTTTGACTAGAATACAAAGTGCACATACGGTATAGAGACATCACATGTAATCTAACAAAAACATAGTATATATAAGAGAAAATTTATCCAGAGAGGTGTTTTTCATGCATTGTAAAGTAGTGAAATTCAAGATTATCTGTGTTACTGATACATAGTATTGTTCATACATATTATCAACAATCTTGATTCATGCATCTTTCCATCGCTCTAAATCGGAAGTCTTGCGAAACATTTTGTCGAGCCATCCAATTTGATTCGTTTTACACTAGCATGTTCGGAGAGACCAGATATAATAGGGCACTCCATACCAATCAAAAATCCACACATGGGTTCAAATATTCAAAAATTGAGACCCAAAAACCCAAGTGTGAGCTCCCATCAAGGTACTCTTGGAGTAATTGAATGTTTTCCATTTAGAGGATCTTAATTTACTTGATTAGTAATTGCAAGCCTCATAAACTAATATATGCAATGTAATTATATTATTATTATTAGAATAATGCTATATACCACTAGTGGTGCTTGGTACCCATCTACGTAGCAACTATTGTGGTATTGAATGATAAGTAAAATTAAATACATGAATAAAGGACCCAAGTGATTTGACTTATCATTTAATATCACCTTGATATGGTGTCAAGCATCTCAGTAATGTTAAATAGCATTACTCTTATTATTATTATTATTATTATTATTATTATTATTATGTAGGACGACTGGTTCTAGTATGTATTACTTGCACTAAATACGATATTAAGTGAAAACTAAATAAAATAAAATAAGACATATATTAATGTGTAACTTATTTAGGTTCTATTTGAGATTACTGTTAGATGTACAACTTCTGTTTTTTTGAAAAGCACGACTGATGAAAGTGTCTGGTAATTTTTAGAAAAAGTGATTATTTGAGAAGCAATAACATCCTAAAATAAATTTTGAGAAGCAGCAGAAAAGTAAATTTTCAACTGTTGCTTTTAGCTTCTCCATTTAACAATAATTAAATTCTTGAATTTACAAACCATGTTATGCAACAATCTATTTTATTTAAATTTTCTCATTGAATCATAAGTTATTTGAGTGTGCAGTATATATATTTATTTTATTTCTTCTATATTTTTATTAATGGGTTAATTTAAATAATTTTTTCCAACAAAAAAAATGGAATAAATATTCACTTTTAGTTATTCGTTGTCAATATTTTGTAATTCATTGTTAGATAATATATTACATATTATTCACATAAAAAGAAAAAAAAATAAGGATACCATATAATAATAAAAAAAGATTTAAATCGTGTACTTTTTAGTAAATAATAATATAAATTGTTACAGCAATGAAACAATTAAATTTACTAAACACATAAAAACAACTTTTAGACCGTACAACAATTTTAGTAAAAAAGTCTACAAACACCAAACTGATTCTTCTCTCAGCAGTTTTTTATCAAACAGAGCATAAGTTGCTTATTGGAGAAACTCTAGTAATACCAAACTAAGTCTTATTCATACATGTCTTCAATCCCAATATTAAAAATACCAACAATACTATAAAGCATTGCTCTTTATTAGACATGAGTCCTAAAAATGATGTTTATTGGGACATTTTATTTTGTAGACACATCATTGGTCCCAACAAGTGTGCTTATTTATTTATGTTTAATCCTAGTCAGGACTTCTATTTTTATTTTATTCTATTTAGGTCCCTTGTAATAATTGCAAATATTTAACAATTTAATCTCTTGGATGATTCCGTGTGTCCGTGAGCCTGTGATGTGTATTTGAAAGGGAATTCTGTAGTTATCAACACCATCATTTTTTTGCCTACCTTTGCACTTTGAATTTTGACCCCTTTTAATTCCCCCCTTTTTTTTTCATTTCTAACTTTTTTACGCACCCGTTTAAATTGTTTCTATTCCACAATATAATTAGTAGAACCAACCGTATACACATATTTTATGAGATTTACTAACACAACACAAATCTGTACGACAATATTTTCTACTCATTCCGCCTCTATTTTGACATAGAAATAGTTTGCTTGCACCTTAACTTTTCACTATGGTTCTTTTCATTGTCACCTTCAACATCTTCATTCTTTAAACACGATAATCCTCAATGGCTTCAAGAGTGGTGATGAGAGATGTTTACTTTGCGATGGATTTTTGGTTAGCAGAGTTTATCAACTGCATATGTTGGACAAATTTTTTTCTACCAAGTCAATAAGCAATTTTTACATTACACACTAGAAGTGAGTGATCATTTATTCATTTATATTCTATTTAGAAGGGCTAAAAAGTGTGAGAACAACGAAGATGGTGGTGAGATAGGACAACATCAACATCCATAAATCAAATCAAACTTCGAACAAAGTCCTATTAATTACACAACATATGCCAACCAGTTCAAAACGCTCAGCAAACACTCACCTTAGAGTTGATTTATGAGAAATGATATAATCCCAAATGTTTGGCTCCATTCTAGACACATGCAGATATAGGCCACATCAGTCTCGTTGCCCACGTTGTCTTAATCTCATTTGATGTGGTGTCATGCGTCAAACGTCTAGGATTAATATATCATTTCCCCGGATTTCCGCTGTGAACTCTCTAAAATAGGTAAATCATTTTCAGAAAATTACTCAAAAAAATCCAAAAACAACTTTTTGTATCCTAAAACCTTCCTTCTAACTTTCCAAAACCCATCCCATGCCGACTTAAATAGCTCTTATTTCTTTCTTTTCTCAGGGCATCTCCAAAGGGGGAAAAAACTCAAACATGAAATTTCTCCCACAAAATCGTATGATATATGTAGGGGCCAAAGACTCATATTTGAGAGTGACCTCCTTTTTCCTTTTTATTCCTCCCCCTCTTCCATTTTTCCCTCTCACTTTGGGAATGCGGTGGTTCAGATCGAGCTCCTATATGGAGCCCTTTCAGTTGGTTGTTTTCTATTGGTTCTCGATCACATATAACTTGATTATTTCCTATTGATACTCAGATTCCATACAGGACTTGACTCCGTGAAAAACTATATATTGTGAATGCTCTCACATTTACCATTTTCTGAGGTGGGGTTGGTACTTGGGAGGGACCAAGTACCCCGTCCCCTTACACGGGTCTTCAAATTCTAGAACCCAATGCCAAACACAAAATCAACATAAAAACAAGGAAAACATCCTCTGACTTTTAGATTTCATTCAAATTTAGCCGGTTAGAAGTTAGAAAACAACATCAAGAAACTGGTCAACATGGGCGGCTCCATTCTAAACATCCCCCCCACCCACCCCACAAATGTACATACTTAACAAAAATTTGTGTATCTCTCTCTCTCTCTCTCTCTCTCGCTCCCCCACCCCCACCCCACCCAACAGAACAATACTGTCAACAAGAAAACATCAACCCAGAAAAGCAACTTTTATTCCCCAAAAAAAGAAAAAAGAAAGAAAAAAACTAATATTAATTTCTCAAAAACTTGTATTAAAATATTTGCCGTACGTGCATTTGTTCCAAGTTTGGTTTTTTCCATCCGCAGGCTCTGTATTATTCAATTACATTGATTTTCTTACATTTGACTAGCAGAATTCTGCTGTTTCTTCAACCTGTTGCATTGTATATTTATTCATTGATTTCCCCATACATGTCCTGACATCTTGTCCGAATTCTCCGAGGAAAAGGAAGATCAGATTCCGCTAATCATGTCGTCAGAAGATGAAACTGACAAATTGATTCGAATTGCTCTGTTTAGTCTGGTGATGATCCTCATTACAGGTATTCTTGATTTCTCAACAAGTTTTCTTAACCCTTTTCGCCTAAAAAAAAAAAAGGACAAACCCTTTTCGCGGTTTTCAAGGATGATTCATGTGAGTCGACTTGCATTTATTGATGTACTAAAATCACATCTTGTGTCTGAATCACAGGAAAGCTTGTTGTTGGACAGTCACTAGATACAGACAGGCAGGTTTTGCTTAAACTAAGGGAGTTTCTAGAGAAGCAGAATCCAGTGAATCGAGGAAGATACACACAATGGAATCCTGGTGACGTGTCTCCCTGCCTTTGGCCAGGAATCTCGTGCCTCGAGAGTCGCGTCACCGGAGTCGACCTCTCCGGCTGCAACATGACTGGTAACATATCGAGTCAGTTTTCGAACTTGACACAACTTTCCTACCTCGACCTGTCACAAAATACTATTGGAGGGCTCGTGGCCGAAGATTTAGGCGGCTGTCTGAACCTTAAGTTCTTGAATTTGTCACATAATATCATCAGTGGAGAGTTCAACTTAACGGGGCTCAGCAACCTGGAGATTCTTGATCTCACAAATAATAGAATTGTTGGGCATATTGAACTAACTATCCCAAAATTTTGCCAGAATTTGAAGGTGGTGAATATTTCTTCAAACAATTTTACTGGTGAGGTTGGAACCATCTTTGAGAAGTGCTCGAATCTGAAGTATCTCGACCTCAGCTATAATAAATTGACTGGAAACATATGGCCTGGATCAGATAGGCTGATGGAAATCTCGGTCGCGAAGAATTTCTTCTCTGGCAGGATTCTGCCTCGGATTTTCACTCAGAATTGTAGTTTAAAAAGTTTGGATTTATCAGAAAATCAGTTCTCTGAAAAATTTCCTGCAGAAATTTCCAGTTGCAAGGATTTGGAATTTTTGACTTTGTGGGGGAACAAATTTACAGGGCCAATTCCTAAAGAGATTGGATCATTATCTAATCTGAAGGCACTTTATTTGGGGAGTAATAACTTTTACAGGGAAATTCCTGAGTCTTTAACAAATCTGAGCAATTTGGTGTTTCTGGATTTAAGCAGAAACAACTTTGGAGGAGATATACAGCCACTTTTTGGAAGAATTACACAGGTGAAATTTCTCTTGTTGCATAACAACTCATATAAAGGAGGGCTATATTCTTCAAGAATCCTTGAACTGCCCAACATTGCTCGGTTGGACTTGAGTTACAACAATTTCTCTGAGCCATTGCCTGTCGATATTTCCAGGATGATGAGCTTGAGGTTTCTGGTTCTAGCCTACAATAAATTCACTGGAAATATACCTTCAGAGTATGGGAATCTCAAAGGACTTCAAGCCCTTGATCTTTCTTTTAATCAGTTAAACGGGTCGATACCTAAAAGCTTGGGGAATTTAACCTCACTTTTGTGGCTAATGTTAGCTAATAATTCATTGAAAGGTGAAATCCCAGCAGAGTTGGGAAATTGCAGCAGCCTTTTGTGGTTGAATCTTGCAAACAACCAACTTTCAGGGACGATCCCTCTTGAATTAACCAACATCGGCAAGAATGTGACACCCACATTCCTGAGAAACAGGCAAACCGATAACATCACGGCTGGTTCTGGGGAATGTTTGACAATGATGAGGTGGATACCCGCAGATTATCCACCATTTAGTTTTATATATGATCTTCTTACAAGGAAAAAATGCCGAGCTCTTTGGGATCAGATTCTTAAAGGATATGGCCTCTTTTCAGTATGCTTGCCAGAATCAAATATCAGGACTCTTCAGATATCTGGCTATATCCAACTTAGCGGTAATCAGTTATCCGGTGAGGTCCCTGTCGAGATTGGGAACATGCACAATTTCAGTATGGTGCATTTGGGATTCAATAAATTCTATGGTAAATTTCCCTCTCAGATTGGACAACTGCCACTACTAGTACTCAACCTTACTCAGAACAAGTTTTCTGGTGAAATCCCGCAGCAGATTGGGAACCTCAAGTGCTTAAGAAATCTGGATTTTTCATACAACAATTTCTCAGGTACATTTCCTACGAGCTTGAATTACTTGAGCGATTTGAGTAAGTTCAATATCTCCTACAACCCGTATATCTCTGGAATAATACCAGCAACGGGACAGTTGGCAACACTTGAGAAATGGTCGTTCCTTGGAGATCCACTCTTACGCCTTCCTCCTTTCATTAATAGCACAGCTAAGGACGGCTCAGAAAACAAGAATGAGGTTACTAAAAGGAGTACAAAGTTAGGTGCTACTCTAGTGATTTTTGCTCTGATAATTGCCTTTTTAATATGTGGCCTTATGACTCTCGTAGTCTGCCTCTTGGTGAAAAGTCCAACAGACATGCCGGGATATCTGCTGGAGGAATCAAAGGCTCAGCTCGAATTTGCATCAAGCTCGGGTGCTTCTTCACCCTGGTTATCAGACACTGTTAAGGTTATCCGCTTGGACAGAACAACCTTCACACATGATGACATTTTGAAGGCTACTAGGAGCTTTTCCGATGACAGGATCATTGGGAGGGGAGGATCAGGGACAGTTTATCGTGGAGTCTTGCCTGATGGCAGGCAAGTGGCGGTGAAGAGATTACAAAGAGAAGGGATCGAAGGTGAAAGAGAATTCCATGCTGAAATGGAGGTACTCAGTGGAAATGGACTTGGATGGCCTCATCCAAACCTTGTAAAGCTCTATGGATGGTGTCTTGATGGATCACAAAAACTTCTAGTTTATGAATACATGGAAGGTGGAAGTTTAGAGGATCTTATTACTGACAGAATACACCTTAATTGGAGAAGGCGTATCGATGTGGCAATAGACGTAGCACGAGCCTTAGTCTACTTACACCATGAGTGCTACTCTAGTATAGTCCATAGGGATGTCAAGGCTAGCAATGTACTTCTCGACAAGACAGGAAAAGCCCGTGTGACAGATTTTGGACTTGCAAGAGTGGTGGACGCCGGAGGCAGTCATGTGAGTACAATGGTAGCCGGAACAGTTGGTTACGTAGCACCAGAATACGGGCAGACGTGGCAAGCCACAACCAAGGGGGATGTTTACAGCTACGGGGTGTTAGCAATGGAGCTAGCAACAGGAAGACGGGCTGTGGATGGTGGTGAAGAATGTTTAGTCGAATGGGCCAAAAGAGTTATGGGAGATGGACGACACGGTTTTGCTAGAAATGTAATACCGGTAGCTCTACTGGTGTCTGGCCTAGCTGAGGGAGCGGAATCTATGTGTGAATTACTTCGTATCGGAATAAGGTGCACAGCAGAGAGCCCTCATTTTAGGCCTAACATGAAAGAAGTTTTAGCCATGTTAATACAGATTTCAGGCAGCCAAAACGATTACTCTTCTGACAAGTGTCAATAATTTCATTACAACATCAGTTTTTACACAAATATGTATCAAATGTAATGATCCTTTGTAATCATTCTTTCTGTAACTATACATACAGACAATTCTACATTCTGATAAGAAAACTCAATTTTTCTTGAAATACTTCATTCCTTTACAACCTTCATATATATTAAGTTTTATCTCATTTGTGATTGACTTAAATGAAAAGAGAGAAACAAAAAGAAAAAGGGACATAAAACATGAAAGGTGTTTCTGTCCTCTTAACTTTCATTAGTACAAAAAAATTCCCTCATATTCCCTTACAAGGTATTTAAATACCAATCGAAGGCCACATTTTTCCACTTTCGTCTTTCTTTCAATAAGGTAAACACAATTTCCTCTGTATGACAATCTTTTGTGAAAACAAAAACTGATAAATGTTTTTTGCAAGAGTTCAACTGAAGAGAATAGAAGGAGACAAAAGGATAGATCCACTGGTAGCAGAAGCCGTTGAAAGAGAACTAGCAATTGTCCGCAAGAAGGTTAAGAGCTTGTTTTCATATTGAGCTATGAACTTATAATTCCTCTTATTCATTTTTTTCTTGTCAATAAAGTGTGTAATTATTTTGATGTATTAATCCTTGTCCTAGGTCCGGTCTTCAGCCGGCGAACTCAAGAAATCCCAATGTCCGGCTCCAAGTCCCCTGTATTGTGCACGAAAATGTTTAGTCGCAAAAACTCATAAGAGCCTTCCATCTTCCGACCAGGCGTTTTCACCTCAGGTTGTTTCTTGTTCTTCCCCATCCATAATTTTGCTGATTGGTTGCTTTTCAATGTTCATTTTTAACTCGCCTCTTTCTCTTGTTAGCCGTTGTCTCCAATCAAACCTCCAAAATTCTCATGTCAAACTTCAAGTGAAGTTCCAAGGCCTAGAACTCTGGTTCCACATCCCATGGTTCGTGGAATAGGATTTAGTTCAGTCAGAAAAGCACCATCCGCATCTCAAGTTGTTTCCACTCCCTTCCCTCCCCACCCCCCACTTTGATAACTCATGTTACATCTTCTTGTCATTCTTCCATGCCTTTTAACTTGTTCCGCATTTCAGGTGTCACCTTCATTGAGAACCCCAATGCTTCAAAATCCGTCACCAACTTCGAGTCGTGGGCCAAAGCCCAGTCTGATTCCAACAGCAAATCAGGCTCAAAACCGAAATCCATGCCCAAGAGAGAGCACACACCACACACACAAACCTACTCCGGCTTGAAGAGGAAAGCACCATATTGTGGTAACATAACCAACAATTCCCTGAGGAATCTATTATGTGGCATCTGTCAAGTGAGCTGCTCGAGTCCTCTCACTCTTCAGCAGCATGTGAAAGGTCGAAGCCACAAGGCTAAGTTGAAATGGATGCAACTAAACAAGGACGGAGAAGAAAAGAGACGAGACGGGCAACCAAAATGTGATTTATGCCAAATTTTTTGCATAGATAAAAATGCACTGCTCATGCACTTGAAAGGGAAGAAACACAGAGCCAAACTACAAGAATTAGAACTTGGCAAGAGAATGCAAACAAAGATGCTCTGGTGTGACTTGTGTCGAGTTCCTTGCATGAACGAAGATTGCTGCAAGTCGCACTTGAAGGGGAAAAAACACAGAGAGAAAATGAATGACGAATATTAGGAATAGCACAAGATGAAGAGACTTGTAAATAATTTTCTTCACTAGACATCTTGAAGAAGTACTTAAAATGTAGTAACTAAAAGAAAAATCAACACGCTCACTAAAAGGCCTTCTTATTAAGAAATGTCTTTTCCTAATAAAAAGAAATATTCTCCTGAATAATGCTA
>CAVNYN010271081.1:0-14274 GCA_963692815.1 Nyctanthes arbor-tristis
CATGCTCATCATTTATTTTATTCCCAGTTGACAAACCCCCTTCGGTTTCTTTTTCAATCTCATCTTTACCGTCAGAATCCTGCATACCTAAGGCATGGGTCGGAGGCGAAGGAGTAAAATCGAAGGAAGAATCAAGCAAATACTTATGGGTATCTGTGAAATTTAAGTTAGGCCATCTCACAGATGGCGAAGCTCTACTATAACTGAATTTCTTTACAGGTTCTGGTTCACTACTAGTAGATGTACAGGCAGAAATTGAGCAGCAAGAAACAGGGGAATTGTTTTGTACCTTCGATTTTCTTCTTGTGCGCAGGGAAGGTTGAGCAATGCTTAACATTCCAGTGCATGCCATGACCTCTGAACCTTAATTTTAATGCCGGTACAAAATTTTTCAAATTTTCGCTTTTATGGGGAGAAAATTGATTCTTTGCATGTCATAATTGAACAGTAAACTTGAGAGGCTATCTAGTGATTCAGTGCAAAGATAAGATGAACATAGCGGCAGATATTTTCAAACCAGACTCACCAGTAGAAGAGGAGAAGATGAGTACCAATTGGAGACAATTGGGCTCTTTTTGAACATTATTATGCAAAGCATAAAAAAGGTCTTTTTTCTCCCAATCTTTCAATGCCCAGATTGTTTATTATTCCCCCACGCCACCCACCCCAATTTTCAACCTTTCTTTCTTCTTCTGTAGGTCCTTAACCTTTACACAAATCACCTTCTAGGTCTCTAGTAACGAAAAACATCCAAATTAGTCGTTAACCAACATGTGCAACACAAATTGACCAAATCAATTAAGAGCAATTTTTGTAGTACACAAAACGCCTATTACCCATAAGCCATAACCAATAGTTGCTTATCATCGGTTCAAAAAATCAATAATCAAACACCCAACTCAAACTCCAAAACAAGCCCTCTGTAGCTTCTTCTCTCCTTGGCGAAATCTAGCAGTAATTTCACCATACTTACCGGCGATTTAAACTCTATCTAATAAAGAGAAATGCCGGCAACTCATCTCATTCTGTAGAAGGGTCGATCGCAGCCTTATATCGAAGCAAGGATGGGCTACATATTACAAACGGAGCACTCGATGGAACCTAACTACGGTAAGAGGGATGGGTACTAGGCAAAATCACTTCTTTATGGTAAATATGGGAATGGGAGGTACTGATTGTTAGCCAGAGATTTATAGGGTTTATAATAACTAGCTGTTACTCTGGTTTTGGTTTGGGGGTTTCTCGTTTGGTTCAATGGTTCTTTTGATATATGAAATTTCCTTGGACAGTGAGTTATGCTTAAGCTATAGTGTTTTTTTTTAAATAAAAGGGGTTTTTCATTGAAATAAAATAGATTACATGACTCGGCCCACAGATAATGGATCCACAACAAAGAAAGAAGCAGAGAAGTAGACTCGACCCACGGACTATAGGTCCAAGAAAAAAAACTGCTCCCTTATGCAACCCATAGATCGCAAAGAAAGAAGCCCAAAAATAGGACATGGGAAGGCTTGGATCAAATGAGATCCAAAAATTAGAGCTCAGTCAATTCAAGTCAACATGACCCGACCAAATCCATGGAGACTCTAGAAACAAAAAAGAAGAAACGCACGCAAAAGACAGCAGCGAAAAATAGTCTGACTTCAATCTGACAGGTGAGAATTTCTTCAAGATTTAGGGAATGAAGTCGATATCTTCCTCTACTAGAGTCTCATAACCATACTTCCTGAATCGAGCAATAGAAAACACCAGAAGATACGCCGGATTTTCCTTTCTGAGTTTCTCCATGAAGAGTCTTCTCCCAAGCTGCTCTTCCGGTATGTAGGGAAAAATTGGAGAAAATGGAGAAGTCTTCCAACGTGTCCCAGAGGATATGATCAGGAATCAAGTTGTGATACTCATCATCGAAGATTTCAAATGATATCAGCTTGATTTTCATATCCCAAAAGGAGGTTGGTTGTGGAACTAAGAGTTTGGCATATGGATATGGGTCAACAACTATGTCAACAGATGCTTTCAAATGGATCTTTAGTGGATATTGGTTGCCATTTGCATTCAACCAGTGCGGATATTTCTTCAAAAAACCTTGAGAAGCTTTTCATCCACCACAACCAGACAGTGCACAAGGTCGATGTCCCTTCGGTCAGCCTCGAAGACGAAGCAACTGATGTCTGTAAGATAGATGTTCACTCTTGGCACTGGTAGCATCTCGTCCTCATATTCTCTGCCAGTTGTTTGAACAATGATCCATGGAGGAAGGTGCTGGTTGAGAGGGAATGAAGATGGAAGATTTTGATAATAAGTCATGGGAACGAGCCTCAGAAGAAGGGAGATGTGTATGGAGTCTACATGCTTTTAGGCCCAATATAAAGAAATCTATGGTGCATTCCAATGTTGTTTTTTGTCAAAAAAAAAAAGGACTTTGCAAGGATGAAGATGAGAGAAAGGAGAGAAGCTTCTAAAAGTGAGAGTTACATGTTACTTCCCATGAGCATAGATCCACTCACTCTGCATTTTAGTAAGCACCACTATCCAGGAAAGTAAAATCCACCAGAAATCTGTCCTATATGAGTATTGCTGGTAAGATTCCTGAAACCTATCCACTTTGATTTACCATCTGTAGCCTCTAGTTTGCAAGATTTGATATGAGCTGTGGTAGAATTTTGTAAAATCAAAATGTCCTTTTGACAGCCCTGGAGTTTTCATGAGGAAATTTCCTACGTAAGTTGCTGTATAGGCTCTTTCAAATGACATTCTGGAACATGGTCATCGCCTGATTAATTAAAAACATTAGGAGGCATGAATGGAAGGCATGCCTTTAGCATCAAGGCTAATCAAACCTTTAATATGGCTAGTGAAATCCTTAGGAGATAAATGTAAGAAATTCTGTATTTAAGACTCTGTTTAGCCAAGGCATCCGCAACGAGATTTGCCTGTCTATAAGTATGCTGAAAAATGGTAGACTGGGGTTTCCCCAATTTTCTAACTGAATCAATCTGATATTGCACATACAATGGTCCCTTTGACACTCCATTAGGCATATCAATCACCTTGTTAGAATCAGACTCCACTACCCCAATACCAGTGCATCGTTCATTGCAGATTTGGAGGCCTTTAAGAATTGCTAGTATTGCTTCTTTCAAAGTACAACCACAACCAAGGAAATCTTCAAAACCCAAAATAGGATTCCTTTTGCAATCTCTAACAATGCCTCCAATAGCCATCCTACCACTTTCTATATCCCAAGCACCACCAGTATTTAACTTCAGCAAATTTTCCTTAGGCCTATTCCATCTCACAATTTTAAGGATTTTGCTTTGGAAATTTTCCTCCTTGATGAAATGAAGTTTCTACTGTTTCTGTCCATGCCAAAAGTTTTCCTTTAGGAGGTTGGCCTTGTGCATAAGGAGTATAGAGAATTCAACCTTGGAGATGACATTTTCAGTTTTCATAGGCTTTCCATTATGTTTTGCCTCATTTCGCTCATTCCAAAGAAACCAAACAACAAGATGGGAGATGATAGAAATAAGTTGTCCTTGCTTAATCTTATTTCCTGATAATATCCAGGACATGAGGAGTTGGCTGAAGTACTTTGCTTGGTAATGTCTAATATCGAGTAAGTGTGAGAAATATTTCCAAACCTCAGCTGCAATGTGGTTTTCAAAGATAATGTGCTCAATGTTGTCACATGCTTGACAGCATTAACACTTAGAGCATAAATTAATCTGAAATCTTTTCTAGATGATTGAGTCAACAACGATCCACCCCTTTAGGAGTAATAAGCTAATCTTTTTTGGGATAATCTTGTGCCAAATGAACTTACAAGTAAGTTGAGTGGATTGCTTTTCTCTAATGCTCTCCCAAACACTGGCCAACTTAAGACCCTGACATTGGAAAGCTTCCACAACATAGAATCCTCCTCATAGTTGATAGGAATACTAGTGATATGCGTCACCACATGAGGAGGCACCTACTTGGCCAGGGCATTGGTGTCCCTCTGACCATTCACAATAAAATCTTTCACTTTTGCAGTTAAATTCGGGTAAGCAATAGCATAGTCAATAAGTAGATTGCCACCAATCCATCTATCCAGCCAAAATGAACACTCTTCCCTTCCAATTTTCCGGCAAATGTCCATTCCTGCTACTTCTTTACCTTTTAGTAGCCTTTTTCAGATAGAAGAATCGGATTTTTTAAGCACAACTTGAGAGAGTTGCTTATCCTTGCAATATTTGGCAGTTAAGACAGAGGCCCACAAAGACTTTTGGAGTCTAAATTTCCACCAGAGTTTGCATTGAAACACTCCATCACTTCTTTTAACCTCCTAATGCCTACTCCTCCCTCCATTGTTGGTCTAAAAATTTTATCCCATCTAGCCCAATGAAGGCCTCTTCTATCAGTAGTTCCATCCCAAAAGAATCTAGCAAGCAAATATTCAATTTTTCGAATAACCACTATAGGAACATTGATTGCCTGCAGAATATATATAGGAACCGCAACCAAGACACTTTGTATAAGGACTAGCCTCCTTCCAGAAGATAAAAAATTCTTGAGCCATCCATTAACATAGTTCTTAATTTTGCTTATCAAAGTGTTAAAGAGACTAATTTTCCTATGCCCTTTAAAAAGTGGTGTACTAACTTAGGTAGTAGGCAAGGATGCAGGCTTAAATCCAGTGATAGATCGTATTTACTCCTTAAGATAGAGAAGGGTTTGATCAGCCAAATAAAATCCAATTTTATCCCTCTTTATCCGTTGCCCCGAAGGTTGCTTATAAGTCAACAAAATAGTGTTCACAGCTGTAACCACCTTTTTACTGCCATTACAGAAAATAAGCACATCATCTGCAAAGGTAAGATGAGAGACACCACCTAGTCCCCTATAAACATAGAACCACCTCAGTTTTGATGCCATTAGCTTATTAAGGTTTCTAGATAGCACTTCAGCAGCAATAATAAATAAGCTAGGGGATATTGGGTCCTGCCTAAGGCCTCGGATGACTGGAAAAAACCAGTAAGAGAGCCATTGATCATCACTGAGAACCAGCACTTTGTGATACACCTTGAGATAAGATCAATCCATAGCTGGGAGAAGCCAAGTTTCTGTATAACCCTGAAGAGAAAATTCCAATCCAACCAATCATATGCTTTTTCCATATCCAGCTTAATGGCAACATTTCTGCCCTGACTTTCCTATTCAATTGAGAAATGAGTTCCTGAGCCATAAGAATGTTCTCCGCAATATCTTTACCCTTGACAAAACCAGATTGGTTCAGAGAGATAATCTTAGGTAAAAGAGTAGAAATATGTTATTAATAATTTTGGACACACCAACCTATTAAAAACAGAGCATAAACTAATTGGTCTGTATTCTTTCCAGTGTTTTGGGTTTTCCTTTTTCGGGAAAAGGCTGATTGTGGTACTAGAAAGACTCCTATGTAAGTGATGGCCCTGAAAAACAGCCCTAACTCCATTTTACACATCCAAGCCCACAATGTCCCAACAAGACTGAAAAAAGTACGTGGAGAAACAATCAGGACCTGCCACTTTGTCCTTGTTCATATGAATCATGGCACTTTTAATCTTAGCATCATTTGGGTACATAAACAAATTTTCATTTTCCTCCCCAGTAATGCAAGGCTGTAAACAGACAAGGAGATCTTTCTCTATGCAGCATTGCTCTTTCTTATATATTTTGGAAGAAATTACTGGCAGAGACCCTAATCTCATCCTCATCAACAATAGCCATATTGTTTTCCTAAATATGTTGTATTCTGTGCTTACTTCTTATTCCATTAACAGTTGCATGATAGAATTTAGTATTGTTGTCTCCATCTTTGATCCATTGTGCACTACATTTCTGTTTCGAGTAATCCTCCTCAATCGCCAAGGCTTGAAATAGTATAGCTTGTCCTTTATGCAACTCTGTTCTAGATTCTGGTGAAGGTGATGCATCAAAAGCTGTCTGCAATCTGCTGACCATATCTTTAGCTTGTTTAACATTTGAGAAAACATTTCCAAATACTTTTTGATTCCATTCTTTGAGAGTAGTCTTGAGTCTCTTCAATTTATGCGCCAGAATTCACATGCCATTTCTCTTCAATGTTATAATTCCAGGAATTTGCAACCGGATTTTGGAACTCTCCATGCCTAGTCCACTCGTTCATGCATCTAAAGGCAACAGGACCGTTACTTCTTTGTTTTTATTTCAAGATTATAGGACAATGATCAGATTCACTCCTGTTAAGGATATTGATCTAAAATGAGTCCATATAGGCAACTAAATCAGCATTTCCAAGAGCTCTATCCAATCTTTCCCAAATACAGCCATTTGTCCAAGTGAAACGAGCGCCACCAATACTAAGGTCTTCCAAACCACAGTAAAAAATAGTATCACAAAAATCTTCACTAGCTCTTCTATTACGAATTTTACTATTACTTCTCTCTGAACTTTTCATAATACAATTGAAGTCTCTGGCAATGTACCAAGGACTAGACATCCCCGCTAAAACAGTCCTCATTTGTTCCCATAGCTCTCTTCTTTTGACATAATTACAATTGGCATATACTGTTGAGAAAAAGAACCGTGACTAATCCATAATATTTGTAATCAACAAGTGGATAATCTGCTGGTCATCTAAAATAATATTACATCTAACTGAGTTCTTCCACATGATCCAAATATGACTATTGCAATTGGAAATCATTGAGCTAAGTCTCAACTTTCTGCCAAAGGAACCAATTTAACACTTATCCACGAAAGGTTCAAGAATAGCAACTAACTTGATGTCATTTTCTCAAACAAGGAATTTGAGTCGTCTTCTTGCATTTTGTTTAGTGATGCCTCGCACATTCCATACGAGGGTATTAATCATATGGAGATAGATGAGTGACTTTCATACCTTTGCTTGACAACAGAAAGAGTTTGTAATGACCCACAAAATCTAGCTGCTTACCTTATGAGTCTTTTATTGTTGAGTAGAACTATTAAATTATTTTAATGAGTAAGTGAAGAAAAAGAGAAAGAATAAATGCAAAATATGCTAATAGTTGTAATAGACGATCTCTTCAGTCGTTCATTTTAGAATATTTTAATTTTTCTTCTTGTTAATGATTTTAGAGTTTTCAAAATGTTATGATATAGCACTCTCCAAGGGCTTCGTATAGACACTAAGAACTCTTTATTTGGACATCATTTGACCTTTCAAAATTAAGTCGAATAATGAGTCGATAATAAGACGAAAGAAAAAAGAAAAATATACATATAATAGTCAATACATGGCTGCCAAGTGGCAACCATGTAATGGAACAACAAATGTCTCATATGATTAAAATGAAAGGACATGTGGAAGGCTTTTATTGGGGCCTTGTGATATGTAATGGGTGCTAGCCATTTGTCAAGAGAGTATTGGAAACCTTTGTCTATAAATAGCCAAGGTTTCTTCCCATTTTTCTCGCACCACCTGTAAGTCTCTTTCCCCCTCCCACTTCTTCAAATTATTTCTTAGCCCTTTATACTTTAGTTTATGGCCACTTTAGTCCCCGAACTATCAAATACACCATTTTCATGAGAAAATTCTATATCATGCATCAAAATAATGTAAAGGGTGAGCTATCCACCTATAAGCGAACTAAGACATAATTCCAAATAAGCAATATACCCTCTTTATACACTCTAAAAATTGGAGAATAAGAAGGAAAAGTTGAAGGCATGATGTGCTAACGAAGGAGAAAGCAAGAAAAGAAGAAGTTAATATCACAAAGTAATCCCGATTTGGATTTAATGTGAGTTATATTTACACCCTTTTATATGTGTTCTTCAAATATGCTTGCATGAAATATTTGAGAAATATCCATGTATTACATGTTCTTGTGCTTCATGATGATTTTATGTGCAATATTTCATGTTTTGCATAGTAAATAAAAGCACAAGTGCTTTCAAAAGAAAAGAAATTACATCTAGGTCTTCCCCATCAGTTTCAGAACATAATTATGTTTGGTATGTGCCAAGACACTTCTTTTCGGTTGGGTTGTGAGAGGCTATCAAGGTAGTCGATGATCAAACCTTCAGAATCAATTATGGTTTTGTGAGGCACCTAGGTGACCTATGATCAAACCTCATGTTATGTTATAACCGAACCAGTTATATTGAGCGCTTAGGGTAAGACAGGCTTATGATGTAATTCGGGCTCAAACTCATGTTTAAAAAAAGAAAACCTGTATGTGTAAAGATTTCTCACTGAATATTTTATATTCATTCTTTTCCATGTTTTCCAAATTTTAGGTACTTGGAACTATTGAACCGAGCTTTGAAAGCCTCGGACACGGGTGTCTATATACCAATATTATTGAGTTAACACCTATGGAAAATCACCGGCCTTGTCACTGCTAACCGTTGATGTTGGATGATGGACAATAATAGACATTAAAACAGAACCTATATAGGACCTTTGCCAAATTTTAGACGAACACTGAAACTCTGTGACATGGATTTAAAACAGACTTCAATTGTAAATATAAAATGAATTAAGTCACCAACTTTAACAGTTCTAAAAAGAAAAATAATACACATTAATAATCACTACCTAAACCCTTGACATGGAAAAGAAGTAGCTCACGGCCAGGGCATTACAAGTGGTATCAGAGCAAGTAACTCATGGCCAGGTCATTACAAATGGTATCAGAGCAATAAGACGGTCCCCTCGATAACATGGCAAGCATCTGTCCTGAGGTTTCTTGAAGTTCTTGAAGAGCTTTGTAAGTCGTGTTTATGTGAAATTTTATTATTAGTTATTGTCGTTTTTGTTTATCTTGAATGATAAATTATAGCACAACTTATGAACCATTATAAACTTGTTAATTTATAATAATGAACTTAAGGCAATCTCATAATAAACTTAAGGAAAACAACGTAAAGAAAGAAATAACGTTAGAAAGTTAGTGTATCGTGTTTTAAATAGCTACGTCAACACCGAATACTACGAGAGAAATATATTGGAACTTTCATGAATGAAATTACAAGGATAAAGCTTAGCATTTAATTTATTTTGATCTATGGCAGGTAACATTTAGTATGATAATATGAAATCCATTTGTGTAATGGTAGTGAAAGGAGGAAAGTTTCATTGTAATATAACCCCCTCTAGCTATTTATAAGACATTTTGTAATGATGACTGATGAAGCAACAAATGTGTTATGAATGATGTTGTATGTCCTTGGAAAGAACTATTGAAGAAGCTTAAAAAGCAGTACTAGAACTTATTTGGAACACAAATTGAAGGAACTATACTATGGTTGTTGCAATAAAAAGTATCGATATTTCTGACAATATCAATAAAACAGAAAGTTACATGGCCAAAAAAAAGTATCAATACACCTTTCTGTATCAACCAAACACAGACTATTGTTGCAAATTAAAAGTATCGATATTGCTCTGAGTATCAATAAAACAGAAGGCTAAGATGGTAAACTAAAAATATTGATATTACTGCAAGTACCGATAAAAATGGTAGAATGACTCAAAATTTTGAAAGGGAACTTGCAAGATACATGTGATGTTTTATAACTTGCATATGATAGACATTATGAGATACAAGATAGGGAAGGGATTGATACTAAGACATCAAACTAAATATTCCGTCAAGAGATTTTTCAGTTAGGGATTTGAAGTTTTTGACAAACTCAGCTAAGTGGGGAGTCGATAGTCGGTACTATTAAAGAAATTTTGACCTGAATTTCTATAAGTTTGCCCTAATTCTTCAGAGGTGAAGCAATGCACATTTTTTTCATTTCTAGAAGCACTTGTATCACCTCGCGCCTTCTTCTTCTACATTATTATTTCCTTCACAAGTATATTTTATGCATTTCATAATAATTGTGAATTGTTACTATAATAGAAAATCAAGGTTTATGTATAATGTAGCGTAATTTCGCACTAAAAGCTTCTTTTCCTTATGTTTTTGATATTCAAATAGTAATGTTGGTCATATGTACAAAATTGTCCTTCTAATCTTCCAAGAATTCTTTAATTAGACAAAAGATATGTGCACTTGTTAGCACAATACAACAAATTTAATATTGCTTACCAAAAAGTTTTTGAGAATATTCACTCTTTAGGTACTTTATTATAAATTCCAAAGTTATCAACATTGATTTATCTTGAATAAAATGCATAACCACGTATAGAAAATTGAGTCCAACTTTTTCTAAAACAGGAACCTAGATTGAAATCAAATTGTTGAAATGTCACTGGTAGCACCTAGATTGAAATCAAATTGTTGAAATGTCACTGGTAGCATATTTGAATCATACTTCTTTAAAAAAATTATCAAAATAACATGACATGGAGTATAGAAAAATGATGAAAAATGATAGGTGTACTATATCTCGCGTACCGAGATAATGCCCGGAGGTGTAAAATTTCGAAAATGCCCTCTAAATCAAACAAGATTTACCAACTCCTCTTCCATTCTTTCCCGTCTCTGTAACACAAAGGGGATCTGGGTGTGACAACTCCAAAACTCCACCCTCCGTCCTCCCTCGGCGCTTGTCTATCTGAGTATTCTTTCACCGGAAAACAAACGTCTCTACCGGATTCTGTAGTCTGAAAAACTCTTCCAGGGATCTGGGTTCTGAAACTTCTGAAACACTCTTCGCGATTCTGAATGACAAAAGGCATCTGGGTTCGCAACGTCCCTGATTCTGTAGTCTCTCTCGAAAAACAACAACAGCAGCAGCGGGTGTCGTTCCACAGGTCGACCGTCAACGGGCTAACGATCTAGAATCTTGGTTGTCTCCTTGCGATTCTGTCTATACCACTGCTATTTTCCCACGGTGAGTGTTAGCCCCTTGAAGCTTGAAATTGCTTGAAGCTTGAATTAAAAAAAAAAAATCAAGACAGTAGCTGTAATTGCCGGACTTGAAGCTTGAAATTGCCGAAATTGGTTTCTCACGGTGATTGTTAGCTCAAAATTGCCGAAATCAGTTTATACTCGACAATTAATGTGGAATATGTGCATAATGAGTTTACAAGATTGATAGACCTCGTTGCAGTTGCAATTGCCTAAATTCCAATAGGGAAAAAAAAAAGTAATTACTGCCGTGAAAATTATGTTTTTAATTACTGCAATGAATATTTCTTGTTTGATTATTTTGTTTGATAAGGCAAAATTTCTGAACAAATTTCAGAATACGTTCTTGTCTGATAGTTCTAACCGCACATGACTATATGTTTATTGTTAATGCCATGAATATGTTCTTGTTACTGCTATGTTTCAGACTGGTAATTACAATGGGTTTATTCACAATCTAAAGGAGCACCATTGCCTACACTCTTTCCCTACACGCGCTCTTCCGATCTTACAATATTAATTGCTTTACCTCTTGCAATCAAAATGAAGGATGGAGAGAAGATATCTAGGACAGGGCTGTAGATTGAAGAAATTTTTGACTGTGTTAGTGGTCAATTTGTTGGAGAGGCAGAGAGGATGTAGACTGAGAACACTTTTTCTGTGTGACTCATCCTTAGGGTGGACCATTGTACATCTTTACATTCTTTTTTCATTTTCTACCTTTTTTTTTTTTCCTTTTTTTTGCTGCTCCTGACAGTAATCTTTTAGGCTTAATTATCAAGAAGAAAACAAACAGTAAAATGCATAACTTATTGGTTCTGTGTACACAGGCTTATGTATCCTACTATCAACTAATCTTTCAACTATTTTTATTACAGTTATTGTTTCTCATTCTTTATCGATTCTGCTACTTTGATAGGTATTAAATGCAATACAAAATGCGGAAAATAGCATCAAAAACAAGATTTGGTTTTAAGGCTAATGCTTGTCTATAAAGTCAATTTCGTCTATAGCTTGGGAAGAAATATGGATTCTGCTTTGTCATCCTACTTGTAGTCTGTAGCTTTGTATGAAGTCAATTTAACGTCTTACTATGATGTAGTTTGTAACAAATGTTGAAGGGTTCTAGCAGCCATTTTCCTCTTTCCTTCATAGGAATGGCTGTCTACAAGTGAATTTACTATGTATAGTAAATTTGTATGTTGAGAGACATTGGTTCTTATCTTTGATGGCGATTGAGATAAATATTATTCATTTTATTCTAAATATTTTGAACATTAGCATCAGAAATAAATGGCTCACGTCACTATCATGGTTGTTTAGCAAATGAAGATATTGGTCAACTGGTTGGACTCTTTGAGCACACAACAACTGCCGAGGGGAGAAAGACTACGACGATTCATATGGTAAAGACAAGAGGGGAGACCGAAACAATTAGCAACATTACATTTTCTTTAATATTGTATCCTCCAAGAACCATGATAAACCAAAGAGTAACTAGCCATGTCTTGAAAATATTTCATGTCATTGTAATTTTTGATGTTGGTGAAATATGATGTAGATTGGCAACCATTTGTAACATCTGATTGATCAAGATTGTCTTTTATCTGCTTGTTTTAGTATATTTTGTTTTGGTCATTACGAGGATCAGGACCTGATTCTTCAAGGCAACAAATTCATTAACAATAACACGTAACCATCTTGTAAGTAACTACAAATTGTAAGCAAACAAAAATAAGATACACCATGCAATCAGCCAAGGAAACAGTAAATTTTTTCAAGACAATATTGTACTTACTGCGCGTACTCCTAAGTTAGCGTTACACATAAAAGATCGAATCATAGTGTATAATGTTTATGACAGTAAATGAAATGAAATCCCCAAAAATCAAACAAGGCCTAGTTTAGCTAATGAATTACAAGTTAATTGAAATACATCGTATGGCTAAGCCCTTATATTTTTTGCTTGCACGAGACAATATCCAGCATATTCTGTAATTTGGAGCAATATTGGAACCACAATCTGTCACCAGCACCATGCACTAATCAAAACTCAAAAGTCCAAGCCATGAAGGTGAACACACACCTGCAATTAAAAATCAATAGCCAAGATGAGCTAAAACCGAGATTTGTAAACTATAACTAAAGACATATCATCAAGAACAAATTTTTCATTTGCTGATTTGATCATCACTTTATGCTCATTTTGGTATTGACGCACTATTTTCATGCATGCCAATGAAGTTGGGAGCAATTTCTCCAGAAGTGTCAATGCACTAAAATAAATTGCTGGTACAACTCTTGAGGATTTGAGTAATCTATCCGGTATAAACAGAAAAAATTAATTTACCAAACCAAAAACCTATCATGGAGATACCAAATTCTTGTAGACAAAACCTCAATGATGCGAAATTTACGAAATTAGACTATAATTGGGGCAAAAAGCACATGGTTTGATTTGAACTTACAATGAACAACTCTAAAACCCAGCGCAAATTAAAGAAGGCTGCATTAGAAAGCTATCACAGGAAACTAAACTTCTAAAAAGCGAGTCAATTTCAACTTGAAAGAAATTAAGCAGCTGAAATAAATTTATGGATGACAGCCCGTAAGTTCATGTACTTCACAAGGCTAAAAAGTATTAACTCTTGTTGTTAATCATTACAACAAAACAACAAAATAACCTAATGTTTACTAAGTGCATTAATTATAGATGACACCATGAAGTACTGCTAAAAAGACCATATTACATAGAAAAATGATGATAATGAAATAATCAAGGTTGGAAAAATCAAGTGATTAAATAGTATAAAGATTGTCTCAACACCTTCAGAAAGGAAATACTTTTTACCAATTGTTCCAATGATCTTTGCACTTTCTTTGGAAATCCCCAACCATGTAAATTGGTTCTTGCTTGGGAAAAAATTTACTCATTGCATCTTTCTCATCAATTTTCAGAGACAAAAATTAAGTCTGCCCTTCATGTTCAGTCTTTTAAATACAATCTATCAAGCAGTCTTAGACATAGGCATTCTTAATTAATTGGTAAATTACATAGAAATGGATTAACATGTTTGCAAGTCCACCTCAAAGAACTCATTCTCTCATAATCCCATCCCATATTTTAGAATCATTTTCTCACAGATTCTTATCCTCCATCTAATTGTAATTTCTGAAGTGAAAAGCGCAAACCAACATTGTGTAAATCTTGTTTAATGATTTTTCTTTTCTTTTTCTGGTTATCTCAATTAAAGCTTCCCAGGCATCGTATATGTATAAACAATAAGATGAAGAAAAATTGAAACAATTGGGTCTTTAGTTTTTACCTGAATTCATTGGCCAGTGTCTTCTGAGAATCTAGCTGGTTGGTGTAGTAGAAACGGACACCGGTGAAGAACATGCGTCAATCAAGATGATTTGCGAA
>CAVNYN010271082.1:0-18332 GCA_963692815.1 Nyctanthes arbor-tristis
CTGCACCATAGGCAATTAAGTATCCCAATCAAAATATAAATTATTAACAATTTTAGGATAAGTTCACTAGCAAGAGTAAAATGCCTTTATTTTATATTTAGAACTTTGCTTATAATCAATCAATATAAGTAAATGATCTCATAAACCTCAGGTTATGAGTAATATAACACATGTGACTTCTAGTAGATCCAAATTATAAATATCTAGATGGTCCACATGGCGGGTGAGTGGGCACATGGTTCATCCCTAAATGTTTCCTAGATACATTTGAAAACTTAGTTCCAAATTTAACCAGTGATATTGTTGTGATCAATTTGCCTTGAAAACAAGTGATACATAAAATTTAAAGAACTTCCAATTCTTCAAATGATTCCCAATATTTTCATTATAAAAAACCAGGATGATCGAGCCGGTCATGCCAAATAAAAAAACTTCCAGTTTGATAAGAATGTTCAAATAAAAATTGTACTTCTGGTTTAATATATTTAATAAAATCAACTAGATTTTATATGATTGTCTATAAATCTTTAATATGACATCTTTAGGATTTTTACAAGAATTCAATTCGGAAAATATCACTATATTTATGATATAAGATTACCTGTGATATTTTTTGAAATTTATGCTACGAGTACAATAAAATATTCTTCTACAAGATATATTCATGAAATCTTCAGGATTTCAAATATAAATTTTATAAATATCGAATAAACTGAAATCTTAGAATCATTAAGATTCTATATTCTTACAGAATAATCGTAGCAATCTCATTTTTCAAGAGCAATAAATTACTATTTCAATTTAAATTCATATAAATCTACTCTTTTTGAGTAATATCAATCTAGTTAAGCTATTACTTCTTCAAGAGCAATAGTCTAATATTCTTCAATGTCATTTAAACTGTAATAAAAAGAATCATTGAAATACTAGGCATAATAATTTTTTACTTTGATGATATGTAATATTCAATTGGAATAATAATGTATTGTGCATCTATCTATGAAAACTCAATAATTAATCGCACATATTTTGCTCTTCGAGAGCACAATATATTCAAGTAAAATATTATATTTACAATATTTCTTCAAGAAATCTAATGGACTACATATTCTATGACTCTTCTAGAGCCAACCACTAGAATATAAGATATAATTGTGAATATTCCTATAAAAATATCATTATAATCTTCCAGATTATTAATGAATTTAAAATATTTTTCCTTCTTTTTTTAAGAAATCACAATAATAATAGGGACATAATTATTCTTATTTAAGATGCAACAAAATCCAATATAATAATAATACTCTAGATCATTACTAGAATTCTAAAGGCAGTACTCCATAAAAAATACAGTCAATAATAATTTAGATATCCCAATATAACTAATTATCTAAAATAAGCATCACCAATAATATGGTAAGAACATATGGATTTTCTTTAATAAACACACTCATTAACTCCGTCAGTGTATGAGATAGGTGACAATGAAAGGAAAGTGATTAGTAAAAACTTATACATAATTCAAAGCCATAAAAACTTTTGTTCATAATTCACATAGAAAAAACCGATTTGGAGTTTAGATTTAAATGAAATTTTCTGGATTTCATAAAAGATTTTCAAGAGTAACTCCCAAGATTTACAAGATATAATTTATACAAAATTTTTTCTTCAGGAGTATACTCAATCTAAATTGCTACTACTTTTTCAAGTAGCAATGAATTCTAATATTAAATTTAAATTTGCATAGATATATGTTCTCCATGGACAATACATATCATATTTAATAATTTAGACTACTGCTGCTACTGGAGTAGTTCAATATTCTTTTGTTATTTTAAAATTTGTATCAATTTGTTCTTGGAACAAATAATATTATTTTATAGAACTAGTGCTAATGTATTCTCCAAGAATAATTATTAAATTCTTTCACTAAATTTAAATCATACAATGACAGGCTCTTCGGGAGTAATATCAACTTTTCATTGTTAATTAGTACTGATTTAAAACATTGTTACTTCCGGAACAATAATTAAATATTCTTCAGAAATATTCAGTATGGATCTTTTATATTTTTTTCCTCCAAAAATAAGTAATATTTAACTGAAATATAACAATAAATTGTGCCACTTCAAGAGCATTATATATTACTCTTTTTGGAATTTATTTAGACTATTACTATTTCAGGAGTAATAATTTAAAATATTGAAGCCACGTAAATTAATAATTATATCTAGTATGAATTACTCTTGATGTACAAGTAATACTCTACAGGAATATTATAACCGGTTGTGCTACTTCAAGAACAACAACATATACTATAATATTATATATTTAACAATAAGTAATATACACATATAACAAACAAATTATATGGTTAATGATTAATATAATAACAATGACAATAAAAGAGTATCTAATAGAATACAAAAAACATAATAATAAACAACAATAAAAATAGTGCTTCTTCAGGAGCAGAAATTACTATTTTATTATAGAATATCGAATATTGATTGTTTCTTCAAGAAACAGCAATCAATAATAAATCTCATTATATCTTGCTCTTCAGAAGCAAATTAAATTTTTATAGAATATTTTAGTAAGAGATAAAGTTGTAACTTTTCACTAATCACAACAAATATCTTATCAAATATTTTATCAATTATTTATAAGGAAACAAATTATGTTTCTTTATCATATCATAATTCTTTATATATCTCAAGACTTCTCTAATATATTATTTATATACATATATTTTTCAAAGAATATTTAATATCAAGATAAATTTGTAATTCTTCAAGAATTTATACATAATAATCTTCAAGATTATTAATGTGATAGAATGCTACATCCCCATAAATATCGATATGTTAATTATAACATATCATGTGAAATTTAAAACTTAATCTAATGAACAATGTATCAATTACGATGCATGGATCTATATAAGTTTATTATATTGTGACTAGAATATAATTTCATCCATAATAAACCGCCACAGTTATTTCAAAAAAGGAATCAATTAAGAGATAATTCATGATCTCCTTTCCATTGTGAATAAAATACCAAAAATTCATTGAATTGAATTTTGGTTTTCCATCCCTATATATGCACATAAAAATTTGTGACTCAAATTAATTTTTGAGATCAAGTCATAGACGCGACAAAAGTAAAAAAGACGACCAATTTTAACTCTTACACAATGATAATACAAATTTGGGGATAATCTTACCATTAAACTGATAAACTCTCCCATTGTCAAATTCAGAATAATCTTACCATTGAATTGGTAGATCATTCAAATTGAAAATCATCTAATTACTAAAAATAATAGAGGATTCCAACTAAGACAACATACATATTAATTATCTAAACGAAAACATATACAATAATAAAATTCATTGTGCGTGGTCTACATAATGAAAGAAAATAATTAATTACAACCACACATGATATGGTGTTTATATGATTATAGAAAAAAGGATCAATGAAACCATCGATACTCTCGATATAAGAGAGGAAAAAGAAGAAAATAAAACCATATGTAAAGAAGAGAAAGAAAAGAAATTAACAACTGTTCATGCTGATAACGTATTATGAAATAGAACGAAAAATACGGGAAAATATAGAGAAAAGAGAGAAAACTCAAGAATTATGTGTATATTATGAAAACCAAAAACCCCTATTTATAGGTACAAGTCTAGGGTTTTAAGGATATAATAGTCATTCACAAAATAATTAAATAATTTACAACATAATTCAAGTAATTAAAAAAAATTTCTGCTATTTGTAGGAATTTTTTATAAAATAGGGTAAATTCACCTTTTTATCCTTAAATTAATTTTTCCCAATTAGACAATACACGAGGATAAGATTGTGAATATACTCTATTTTTAAAAGATTACCTGAATAATTATATATAAATAGTATTTTCCAATAAAGTTAGTAAAAGATTACTTGAATAATTACCTACGAATAATATTTTCCAATAAAGTTAGTCGGTGCTTTTACAATAGGGAAAAAAGAATAAATAACTAATAATAAAATTAACAAGGGGTTATATATAGTAGGAAAAAAGGAAAAGAATAAATAAGAGATCTCAAAATCTTCTCTAGTCGGGAAAATGATTTTAGAATAACAATGGTTTCCTTTATATATGTAGATAGATGGCTCAATTTGGTACTATAGAATTGAGTTGATCCTTTTCTCAATTCCCCAAAAACGTATATTGTTCAAATAAGACTTCACTTTTTCTGGGATGCAATTGAACATCTTTTAAGTTTGAATAATACTCTACCACAAGTGTTTGACACCAATTTAAGTGACAATTAATTTGATATTAAATGATAAGTGAGATTAAATACTTAAAAAATGTATTAGTAGTGTTAAATAATATTATTCTTTTAAGTTTTGGTATTTTGAGATCGGAAGAGCGACATGACATTAGATGATAAGTGAAATTAAATACTTGAATAAAATACTCATTTAATTCAACTTATCATTTAAAGGGGTGTCCTCAACATAAAATTTGATAGAATTTTTGACCTATATGGATTCTTATGGAATAATTCTGGATTTTAATAGAATTTCACAGAATCTATAAGATTCTATAGAATTCTATACCAGAGATTTTTGTGGATTTTTAACAAATTTGTAGGATTTAAAAGAGGTGCAAAGACTCCTGTGGTCTAATGACATCCTAGTTAGGTTCTTAAACCTTTAGTCAAGAGTTCAATTCCCCACCATTACAATCCCTTTTGTAATATAAAAAAAAGAAGAGGTGTCTCCACAAACTTTGATCAATAGAATTTCATATCATTTTGAATATTCTTTTGATAGATTTCTTTTATTACAAAATCCATGAGGTAAATAAATTCTGATGTACAAGCTCTTCCGATCTAAAATACGAACTAATAGGAAAAAAATACATAATCCGATTTTGCCTTTTGTTATGGTGACATTTTTTCCTTTTGTTTTCATTTTTAAAATTTTTTTTTTGAAGAGTTCAAGTACCCAATTTCAAAAGCATTTAAAATATTATTACTTGTATCATATTATCGTTGAATATTTTTTATAGTATTGTCTCTTAATTTAAACGTTTAACAATATTTTTCTTTTATGTTATTTTACTTTTACGCAAGTTGAATGTGAACTTGAAAAATATATATAACTTCCTATTCAATGATTAAAAAATAAGAAAAAAATAAAAATATTCAAACTATGCCATTAAAAAATAAATATTTTAACATTTCTTTCTTTAAAATAAAATAAAGGAAAAATCTATAGTTTTTAAAACTAAAATGGACAAAGATAATAAAATTTCATTATACTTTTTGCAAGAATGTCTTATGAAATTATACTGTAATTTATTAATACTGTCATTTTCAAAATTTAATTATTTTGCACAGGTTAAATATGATGTGATTGTAAAAAAAAAAATTGTGTGACGAAGAAAAAAAGTTTTTGCTCATTTGGATTTTAATCTCTAAAAATTATGAAATTGTTTTGAATTTTAATATAATATTATAATAATCTCTCATCTTGTTTGCTAATAATTTTTTTCGTATCGATTAATTATAATTTGAATTTTTAAAAACTAGAACGAATGAAAAATAATTGTGATTGTAAGAATATGTTATTTTGGATACTGACAATTTATTTTTGCATAAATTCGTGAATGTGAATAATTGTTTAAAAACTAGAGTGATAAAAAAATGAGTTTTGATCATTATAATTATAAATTTTTATTAATTATCTGGATTTTAAAAAAATTGAAATATATGAGAATATGAGGGTAGGAGGTCGGATTTTGACAAAAATCATGTAAGTGTATTTTTAAGCTTAGAATGCATAGAATTGGATAGAAATCTACCATTTAGATGTCGGATTTTGATAAGAATCCTATAAGTGTAATTTTAAGCACAAAATCCATAGAATTCGATATAAATATGCTATTTAATGAAATGCACAAGAATCTACCAGAAATTGAGGATATTAAAATTCTATAAAATCTATGGAATTTCAAATTGAAGGCACATGATTTTTATGGAATCTACAGTATTCTAAATTGATCACACTTAAAATTGTATGGATTTTTAAATTCATCTGATTTCATTTTAAATACACCTTTTTAGTATTGTCTTGATTTGGTGTCAAGCACCCGTAGTGTTAAATTGTATTTCGCTTTGAGTTATGGCATTTTGCGAAAGAGTCCTTGTCAGCCCAATCCAAGACAGGCAAATTGTTCGGGCAGCTGATAGCCCAACTTGTTTTCCAAGCTTCGTTTCAGGGGGAAATTGGGTGAAACCACTGACCAAAAATCAAAACGGGAATTCTGGGGGATGGAGTTTTACGTTGAAGGAGGAAAGCAATTGGACCAAAATTGCTCCACGTTAATTCTGGTTTGTTTCTAGGGTTTCAATGTCGGTAGATTTACACGTCTGGGTTTTTCTTGAAGCTATTTTAACAGCTTTTTGTTTTTTAATTTTAGCCAGCTTTATCCATCGGTAACGTTGGGCAACTTGCAGTGGATTTGTTGATTTCGTCATTAAAAGCGCGGAAAATTGGGTATTTAGACGATCCAAATGTGCTTCCTTGTGTTGGAAATGATGCTTATTGGCCTTCGCCCCTGGGCGATCTTACCCTCCCACTCGAAAGTCTCGAATTTTCAAATTTTTAGTGCATTAGTTATTTTCTTTTTGTTATCTTTCTTTTGTTTTTTTTTTTTGGAGTTGACTTTAATTAAGTATATATATTTTTTTAATTGGCAGCATATGAATCATCATCTAGTGCATTAACATTTGTACAACAGCGCTCTCCAGTTGTTAAGGTAATGGCTTGATATTATTTTTTCTTTTTTAAATTATTATCATTTTTTATTTATCATTTATTAATTATTATTAATTATTATTATTATTATTATTATTATTATTATTATTATTATTATATGAATATGGATTTATAGCTTTTCAAAAAAAAAAAAAAAAAAAGAATATGGATTTATAGGATCTTATAATGTACTTGTGCCATCTAGTTATTTTTCGTGTGTGTTGGAATTTGGCTATAGTTGATTATCTTGTCATCTTATATCTGAATCATACTCATTGAGAAGTAGTTGGCACTTACGTCTAAAATGGCTTCTCAAACAGGGTATGATGGTTGAGTATGCTAAGAATTTAGCAAATTTTGCAGCTTCCACTGGGAAGAAGCATATTGTCATCCTATCCAGCTTGGATTTTGGGAAGTGGAGAACCATTGACGTGTCAAGGTATTATTACTAGAATTTTGGATCAATCATGTTTTGTGTATCTTAATTATCAGGAATACCAGAACTAATTGATGTCAGTTTCGGTATTCCTAGTGGTAACTTTTTGAAAAAGTATTATTTTTGAAAAATACAATATTTTGTGAACTGAGAAGTCTAAATGATGAATCCACAACTCTCTCACTCTCACACAGAGGTCGGAGGGGATACAGACATGCATACATTCTGCCAGCTAAGAACATAGGCACTCGTTCCTGTCTTTGCTTTCCTTTGTGTTTTGCTTCCATTGGAGATGTTTTGAGAAATATGGTGTAGTGTCTTTTGGTTCAATACAACAATTCTTTCAGTCTTTTGGTTCAATACAACAATTCTTTCAACATCGATACCCCATTTAATAAGAGTCTTGGCAGATGATAGATGTGCAAGGCATTTGTAGGATGGGCAAAATTCACTCTCAAATGTGATTTGATAGGTGGAATTTGTTTTTCACCATTAAGTATTGTAGTAAGCATCTTTAACTTGTCAATGCCTTTATTCAGGAATTCAGTGTTTTGTTTTTTTGCTTTTTCCTGTTAAAGGAAACACCAACCAAGCTTCAGTGTGGTTTCCGGGCCCCCCTCCCCCGGGGGGGGGGGGTTAGGATGCCTCTACCATTTTATTGATAAAAGTAACAGTATTTATGCATATTGATACAATTAATTGATCCATGATGATCTATGCCAGTGGTTTGAAGATATTTTACCTCTCGAGTTCAAATATTGATGGAACAGATGAAGATTGTGAAAAGCTTGGATGGAATAGATTGCAGGAGTATAATCCTTCTCAGAGAACGTGGAAGTATCTTAACACCTTGGCTGAAGAGGGTTCCACGCCAGAAGAAGGCTTGGCTTTCGAAGATCTGGGAGATGAAGATTATTACCCAAGTTTACCTTTTGCTGCTCTCTTTTCTTGCCTTAAGGTGATTCAAAATCTGTGTTTTGAAGATGAATAAAATGTGCAAGATTTCACTCATAAGCATTTTATGCTTGTCTCCACCTTATTTTCACACTTGTAGCTTGTTTGAATTGTATGGTGGAAAAGTGGAGAGAGATTATAGGGAATAGTGAAAAAGTGAGAATATGTGGTTGGTGTGGTCGTGAAAAAAATAAGTTGTAGAGAATGCAATGCCTCATATTGAGTTTCATAAAAAATGGTCACAAATCACAATTCTTAAAAGGGCTGTTCACATTGGCCACGGTGAGGAGAAACATAAAAAGAGAAGGAAATGAAGAATAGTCCGATCTCCAGCCATACGTCTAGTGGGATAATCCCACTCGATCTCACATGACGGGATTATGTGGGAGATCATTTTTAAAATGAAGAATGTAGAATTTCTTTATCCGATAAGCAGTGGCAAAAGGAATTCCCAGAACCCGCATGGGCATGTTATTTGTATCATATAATGGTAGTCCCGTCATTCGCTTTCGCTCCCACATAGATCGTTAGTTGGCTACCCTGACACTGAAAATGAGAACTTATTGACGTTCTGGTTGCTCTTTTTCATTTCTGTTTTTATTTGCCATTTCTTGAAATTTCATATGCTGAACTGTTTTAGGCTTAGAGATATGTGTGTTATCGATCTAGTTGTATAAGATGTCACACAAATATGTTCACAATTTCATTTTTCGAAACTGACCAATTCTCACCAACCATTTGGCTTCTCAATCTGGAAATCCCCGTGGAACCATGTAATGGCACGGCAATTCTTGGTTTAGAGAACTTTGCTTTGCTTGATTATTTCATCCTTTTCCACATGAATCTTTGATAAAAGTTCTTTAGTTTATACAAACATATATATATATATATATATATATATTTCCACAAGAGTGCTTGTGCAAATAGGTACTGACGAGCAGCACTTATTCTGTAGAATCTGGATTCATTTGATGGATTCGGAATTTGTTTTCTTTCCGACAATCAGATCTGAAACATGTTTTATTGCTGATTACATCCTTGCTACATTTTCTTGATAGGCGAAACGTTTAAAAGTTACTTGCTTATTATGTTATTGCTCGGAGGGTGACAATATGCCTGAAGCTTTCCATTTGGCTGAAGCAGCTAGCAAACTCACAGGGCTGAACCCAAGTGAATTCCACGGTGAGTTTGGTGATCTGTATGTTTCAATCATGCTTCTTATTTCTCGAACTCCATCATCTACATTTTCCTTTTCTCTTTTTTTCTTCTGACTCCTACTTTTGGTGGGTTTCTGTGTCACAATAATTGCCCGTTCTCTTATGAATAAGAATTGATTACATTTGTCTGAAACGGGAAGAAACGAGCCTCTTTGAATAAAACTGGATAAAAATCCTTTCAAAAAAAATAAAAAATAAAAAACCTGGATAAAAATGGTTTCTGAACCTCCGACCTGGATGCTTTGTGCTCCTGACTATCTTCCCTCTGGTTTTATGCCAATCAAATTTTCTTACTGTTTTTGTGTCTTGTTAGAAGTAAATTGGAACTCTGTGTGCCCTTAGGGCAATATTCTTGGGAATTTGTTGAGAAGTCCCAAGTGTCTTATGTTTCCACATGCCATGTTTAATGAGACATCTTACAATGTTGCCATGCACTGTTTGAATTGTTCAGGCAATGAAGCCGGAGGATGGATCATACCATTCTCATGGAAGAGCGTCTATGGACCTCCCGCAGATATTTCTCTATTTTAAGTACCCTGGCAGATTTTAGACAGACGAATGCTGGTTATTTTCTCTCTTGTGCCTGTTCTGTCAACTCCGATTTTATAACCATAAAATTTTGTTATGCAGATGCTGGAATTTTGTTTCGAAGTTGATAGAAATAACCATTTTGTTTTGAAGGGTGTTCAAAACATCATTTGTACTTAGCTCTTTTACATTTTGATCTATCTTCCTGCTGCCACCAAATACAGGGAGCTTTTATAAATAAAAAAATTTGGTACAAATAAATTCAAATTTTAATATCAACCACATATATCCCTAAAAAAAAAAAAGCAAATTTTTCGACTTCTTTATAATTTTTTCCACGTTAATCAAACATTCTTTTATAAATATAACTTTTAAAAATTCAACTTTAACAGAACTCTACAAAATCCCATTCACATTTCCTCCTATTGGATATGTTTTTCTCTCCAATCTTCATTTTCTTTGCTTTCGTACGAAAACATGCACCGACGTGCTCCGAAATTTAGTTGATGCTGCCGATAGCATCTCCATTGATGATGAAGATCATGGTGGTTATGCTCTTGATGCTATCTTACGGTATTATTATTATTGATGATGAGTTGGTTATCATTGGTTGTAGATTATTGATAAATATTGATGAAGTTTCTATTGAAAATTAAACATGAATGTTAATGCAATTTTTGATCTAGAGACACCATTATGGAGACACTCGGTCTTGATGTATGTGATGCTTTCTCCTCTATTAATTTTATCCACATGAACATGACCCCAAAATGGGCCAATGAAATAAGTGGAAGGGAAGACGCTACATATACTGGGTGTCCAGATCAAAATTGATGTTAATGTACGGTGTAAAGTTTCGTCAACTTTATGAACAGCTCGTGAATTTTTACCCGTGATGATTTACGAATATTGGAAAACAGAATAATATATTAGTTTCAAACGATTTAATGTGGTGTCAAAGGAATGGTGACAGAATTTTGTTGTATATTATTTGTGCTAAAAACAATTTGGCAAGGCCTATTAGCTCAGTTGGTTAGACTGTCGTGCTAATAATTCAAAGTAATAATTCGAAGGTTGCACAGGTTAGAGGTTTGAGACATGCATCGGCCATTTATTTATGTAATTTTGCCTCTGATTCTAACTAGTATCTAGTCTCTATGTAATTTTGCCAACTGTTTTCTATTTATTTATAGAATTAATAGTTAATTTTGCTGTTAAAAGGTTGCAGGTTGAAAATTCATCTAATTACCTCTTGATTCTAACTATATATGTCACCCTTGTATCGTGGCCTATTGCTCAGTTGGTTAGGACATCGTGCTAATAACGCGAAGGTTGCAGCTTCGAGGCCTGCATGGGCCATTTATTTATATTTTTTCTTTGGCCTCTTAATTTAGTAATTTCTTCCCGTTCTTATCAGTGTACATGCTAGTACTGCATGCATCATTGAAATAATAATTAATTTTGTTCTCATACTGTTTTCTATTTATAAAATAATTAATTTTATTGTTAAAGGTAGCAGGTTGAAGATTCATCTAATCACGCTGAAAGTTAACTAGAATCTAGTCATGCATGCATATATATTACACTTTCAAACACGTGCCTACACTCCCTCCTTGAATGTTAGCCCCGAACACAGCCCCCTCCATGAATGATGAGTGTGAACACGGGGGCTAATTAACATTAAATATATCTACCTTTGACATCTATTGTGCAAAACATCTTTATCTATCAATTTTTAGCATTGGTTGCCCTCAACACGATCTTTCCATAAGCAAAAGGTCTCTATTGTCAAGTTATACACTTAAGTAATAGTTGAAAACCTAAATAGACAAAATCTAAAAGGTCTTTTGGTCATCTAACATAATATATTATATTTATATATCCCAAACACCGTCTTATATTGGAAGATTTCCAAACCTATGCTTGAATTGAGAAGAAAATGATAGAAGGCTCTACATAGTAAGAAATTATTGACATCTTTATCATTTGAGGGATATTACAGATGCCAAAGCCCAATCGCGGGTGAAGACTCTATTTCACTATCTATATTTTTCTTGAAGGAGGTTTTTGAACTCGTTTTATTTTAAGGCTTTTCATCAATAGGGTTGTACAAAAACTGAAACGTTTGTTTTAGACCGTGTTTGGAAATCCTGCAATGTAAGACTCTGTTTGGGACATATAAATATAATAGATTATGTTAGATAACCAAAATACCCTTTAAATTTTGTCGCTCTAGGTTTTCAACTACTTAACTGTAAAACATGATGGTAAGGACCTTTTGTACAAGGAAAGATTGTGTTGAAGGTGACCAACGCCGAAAGTTGATAGGTAAGGATGTTTTGCACAATAGATGTTTAGTGCCAATTAGCCAAACACAGGCCGTGGACACCTTTCTAGAACAGAGTGTCTCTCAAGTCTCAATATATTAAATCATCGAGTACTAGCTAGTAGGGAAGATTTCCAAATACATCACCAATCGCACTTTTCAATTCAAGAATAAACTTGTCAAAATTTGCAACACTATTTCAATACCATTAATCTCAAGCTCATGTAATAATGTAAACATTTCATAAGAATCATGTAATTTGAACAAAATGATCAAAGAATTTGTGTATTATAATAACGAAAATAAGTTTTATTTTCAAAAGAATAATAAGCTTTTCCACTCACTAAGTGATGTTCGGTAGTCTAGATTGGCTTGTGGGTGTTTCAAATTTCCTCACTATTTCCAGTAATACAATTAGATAACTCGAAATTAGTACAAGTGATCACTGATTGTAAGACAAGTGATAGAATGGAATTAAAACATCTATAGTCATTTCCGGAAAATACTATTTGTATTTAATCATTTAGGAATCTTTTACAAAATGGTGGTAAATTTACAATCTTACCATGTGTATTGTATATGACTGGAAAAAAAATTTAAGGATAAGACTGTGAATTTATCCTATTTTGTAAATGATTGCCTAAATGATTACCTACAAAAAGTGGGAATAAGGCTTCGAATTTGGAGTCATACTTCTTATCACATGATGCCAACTCGCCTGACACCAAAAAGCGGGAATAGAGCTCCGAATTTGGAGCCAGACTTCAAACCACATGATGCCAACTCATCATGTGTCAGGCGAGTTGGCATCATGTGATTAGAAGTCTGACTCCAAATTCAGAGCCATATCTATTTCAATAGCCGGACTCCTCTTCATTTCCAGTGGATTGGTTACTCAAATTTTCTTTCTTTCCCTTTTCTTTTCTTTCTTTCTTTTATTTTGGATCAGATTAGTGTAATTAGGAATGAGAGAATCAGAAAGGCTAATAAACTCATTTGTAGCTATTCTATATCCATCCGCAATGATAATTTTGCCAATTCTAAACTCATAGTAATCAGCACCTCATTCACCATTTGCCTCACTTATTCTTCAATACTACTGCTACACATATGATACTTTGTGGAGTTAATTCTCATTCTTTCCTTTTAATTACTTAGACAAATTTTTCCTTCTCTCTATTCATTTATCTTCTCTTCTTGCGCTTACTTTTACAGACGATAGATATATGCCTGTAATTGGAAGACAAGAATAGGTTATTATCACTAATATATAAAGGGTAATTATATTACCATAAGAAAAATTAATCTTCACACCACATTCTAAATCCACCAAGAATTAGTTACAATTTTAATTTGAACACAACAATAATTTTACATTTATAACCAACATTTTGAAAATGATACTTTTCCAAAATATACTTGCTTATCTTGATTTTCTCTCTTCTCACCGTGACCAATTCAACAAAAACCCATTTGATTAAACTACCTTACCCAATATCAATTCAAATGATTTTAATTTTAATATTACAATCGTTACCAAAATAATTATATTCTTGGCAAGGATTTCGATTTTTATATTGTCTTCTTTATGGATGCATGATTATCACTTAAAATATATTAGTCTTATCCTTCGGGAAAACCTTTATAGTTCATCTTATGAGGAATTAGATTCGACATGAACGTCCATTTTTCTCTTTTTCTCTTTTTTTTTTTTAAAGAAAGTCTTCCTCCTACGTTTGATTCACTTGAATTCTTGGTGAATTGATTTTTTAAATGTAGTGAAGAATGGAAATTAAAAATAGTAAATATAAAAGGAAATAAATTATCATGAGTGCGCTATTCAAATAGTCCCAAATTGAAGGAATTAAATCAAGAGAAAAAACAATAAACAATATGCAATATGCAACTTGGGTGAATGAAAAATTGAACTGGGGGAGAAGATGATTGAAAACTGAAAAAAGAAAAATTAAAATGATAATTGTGTGGTTGGCGTCAAGGGGGCAAAAAAGATGATTGTGGTGAAAGAAGGAAGATTGTGGTGAAAGAAGGAAGAAAAGTGAAAAATATTAAGGTCATTAATGTGAATTTGCTTGGGGTGATCAAGTAAATAAAAAGAATATGGTGTGAGGAATAAAAACTATAGTGGTAATATAATTACCTATATATAAAAGGTGGAATCCTTGTAAAACATTTGGATTCCACTATTACCCCTATCATTTTCTTTTAATTTCCAATTTTCCATTTCTTTTTTATTACACCCCATTTATTGCACTATATTGATTAATCACAATATATTAAAAAGAAATTAAAATATTCTGAAACTAAAATATTGTACTCTGTTTATTATACTCTTATTAATCAATTATTATGAACAAACTAATATATTGTGAAACTTTCCTTGAAATAATTTGTATTTATAATATTGTATTAATCTTTAGTATAGTATTTATTGTAGTTGATTTCAATTTCAACTATTATTTCATTGTGTGGTAAATCGTAACTCGCTTTTGATTTTTTTTTTAATTTCAAATTCTATTTTTTTTACTTCTAATCCAACATTATTTCCTTAATTTCAATAGTGTATTATTTAAATTCAATTCAAAGATCAATCTTTAGTTTTTATTGTGGTTAATTTTACTTCAATTTCAATATTTAAATCACAATATTAAATATAAAGCTACCATATTGTTATCCCTTTAAATTAGTATTTTGTAAGAAAATTGTTTAAACAATAGGTTTTAAGAAATCATAAATGATTATAATTTTTTTTATTGAAGAAGTAATGATATCATAGCTTTAAATATATTTAAATACAATTAGCAATCATAGGAATCCAAATTTAATTATTTTATTGTTCTAAGTTTTGTCTATTATATTATATATTGTCATACAGTGTGCAAAGCACGTTTAAATTAATCGTAACTCTAAATGTCCCCGTCAAGTCTTTTTAATCTTAGCTGAAAATTTGCTTTGCCTTGCTAGTTAATTTGTTAAGGGCATTTTTCACTCTATCTCCTCAACCTGTCAACTTTTATGAAATTTTGCCATCATCTTTTTTTGGGCGTATAGGACCCCCAACCATTCATTTACCGCTACATTATGTCCTCACTAACACTTTCTGTACCCAACATTTCAATTTGTACACTATACTCTTAGTTCTTTAATTTAAAAATAAAAAATAAAAACAATAGAAAATAAGAAATCCACCAATCTTAGCCCATCCTAATGACAACAAGAAGAAATAATTATAACAAAAAAAAAATCGATTTACACCGATCTCGATGGATATCCAGTTAGAGTCAAAGAAAGTTGCCGATTTAAGTATTAGTGGAACAAATCGAATAGGATTTTCTAATCTACCACATATCATGTGTCAGATACCGATCAGAGTGGATCCGCTGAAAAAAAAACTTATTTTCGATTTATAAAAAAAGGGACCTAACCATAATACGCTAATTCTAATTTATCATATGTTTCTCTATCTCTCTCTGATCTACCCTGATTTGTTATCTATCCCAACGAATTTGATCCACCAATGCTCTAAAAAGTTTGCAAAAAAGGGAATTCTCCCCTCTCTCTTTTGCTATCAGAAATGGTAGGACTCCGACAGTGAGCTTAAAAAATGGCATCATTATATTCTAGCAGCAACAAAAGGGAGAAGTTCAAATTCAGAGTGGATAGAACTTAATCCGTGCCACCCACAAATATGATTTGCAATTGGCTGATTAGTATAGATTGATACACATAACGGATTAAAGCATAACAAGGTTGATGATCACACACACATACGCACACAGAGGATTAGGGCATCACATTGGGTTTCATGATTTTAAATTGAAAATATTTTTAGTTGATCCACCCTGATCTGCATTTTCCACGCGATTTGCGGTAGATCAGAAAAGCCGATCCAATATGTCCCACCAATTCTTAGATCGAAAACTTTTTTTTTTTATGCGGATTGGGTATACATCAAGTTCGATGTAGATTGTATTTTTTTATTATCACTATTTTCGATGTTTATCATTGGGGTGTAGTGGGGTTGGGGTCGGATGAGGGGTGGGGAGGGGAACTTCTTTTTTTATGTTCTTTATTTTTTATTTTTGTTTAAATATGTGTGTTTGATTGCCATAATTTTTCATAGAAAATGTTAGTTTCCATATAAATTCCCACTTTTGTATTGTTTGATAGATTTTTTCAGTGGAAAATATTTTCTCACTTTTGGTCACATGACCATATTTTCGAGGGAAATAAGGAAAATATTTTCCTTAGGTAGTTTAGGTAATTTGGTTTTTCAGGGAATTGGAATTCCATATTTTTTGAACTACTAGATTATTTTTAAGTTAAAAAATATAAAAAAATTGCAAAACACATGTGCATTGAGAATTTCTCTTTTTTTTTGAGATTTTATGTTACATGACATTTCTTTCCCATGTTAGCGAATATAAGACCTTATAATTATTTTAAAATTTCTAACTATGGATCATTGTTGGAGTCTATAACTTTGTTTTAAGTTGTATTAGGTAACTACTAGGCGGAGGTTGAGGCTCTCAAGTCTCCAAGTAGCACCCAAGCCCAAGGGTCCAGTAAGGAGCTAGGCTCGAGCCCCTAAAAGTCACTCAAGCCCAGAACTCCGTCAGAGACCCGTCGAGCCCAATAAGCCTTTTAGCAAGCTACCAAGCGCAGAGTTCTGTAGTCGCCAAGATCCAAAGGCTTTTAGGGGCTGAGAAGTCACATAGTTTTGGGAACGGTTGCTTCGTATGACAGTTGAAATTGGTTGTCGACAGTTGTTAGTTAGTTAGTTTTAAGACATTGTACAATATTGTTATAACTAAAGCCATGAGTTTGTGTTATGTAATAATCTAAAATGGAAGCAGAAACCTATGTTTGGTTTGCTCCCCTCCCTCTTTCCCCCAAACTATAAAAGGCCTGAAAGGCCCCTCATGCACTTATAAATATAAGAGGAGGATAACATAGAAAAGAGGCTCTCCCAACTTTTAAGAGTAAAAACGACCGTAGAGTGAGAAAATGTAGAAATTCAGAAGCTGACTCTCCACTCCCTGGGGGCCCGACTTTCAGCTTCTAAAGAGGCAGACACTTAGTTTCGTCCTACAATTTGATCTAAACTAAATCTTCTTACATTTCCTACATCTCGATTTATCTTGCTGACTTGGAAGTTTGTGAATTTCGACGTCAACAATTAGCGCTAGAGGAAGGGCCTTGTTTTCACAAGTTAGGCCTGCCAATATACTTCACTAATTCCTTTTCTTCCTTGGACGATTTGCAATGGCGAGGAACCAATCTACTGCCGACCCAGGTGTATGAGTTTGGGATCTAGACTTGCCTCAAGTTCCATAGAGGGGCTCCAATAAAGGGAACTCGAATGCCCCACTCCATCTACAATTGGGAGCATTGATGGCTCAGTTGGAATTCTTAAAAAGGGAGGTGGAGAGGCTACACCAGCATCCACCACCTCTCACGGCTTGGCAGCAGCACTAGGAGGAGAAAGTACAATCTTCTCATCGGGGCCGCTCACCAGTTCGGCAACCTAGTCCCAGTGAGTAAAGATAGAGGTCCCTACTACATCCCATAGTTTCATTAGCTTCATTTTGGCCCCATCATGGAGAAAAGAGTGTCCAATCATCCTGACCTCCAGCCTTCGCTTCTATAATGGAAAGAACCTAACCAGGCTTACCACTTGGGACATCAAGATAGTCATGCGACGAAAATGAAAAAATTGGGTTTGGAGAAGGATCAGGAAGATGACCATTACTCGATGGTGAACTCAGACAGGCAACGAGATGTTGCATCTAAAAAAAAGAGATCGGAAGAGCTGGAGACTCTACAAAACAGAGCTTCAGCCGGCTATGTCTAACTGGTGATTCACCCTTCTCTACTTGGATCCTCAGATACCCTAATAACGAGAACACCAAAGCACCCACCATAGTTGTTTATGATGGGACTCTGACCTAGTAACACATGTCCACTAGTTCACAGCCTCGATGGAGCTCTAGGGAGTCAATCAGGCTATAATGTGCCAAGCTTTCCC
>CAVNYN010271085.1:0-41644 GCA_963692815.1 Nyctanthes arbor-tristis
CCCCCCCCCCCCCCCCCCCCCCCCCCCCCGGCCGCTTATGTTCCCCCAACATTAGAAATGCTCTATGGAAAACGGGAAAAAAGGGACATCCTAAAAGGAAAGAAATTTTAGAAGTCTTAAAACAATAGAGAAAAGAATTATATCCTAATTGTAAAATCTTGTTCAACATCATTTACCAAAATACCAAGATTCAGTTAACTTAGCAATGACATTCCATAGCCTCAAAAAAGGTCGTGCTAGCTTTCTACTGCCTCCAACAATGCTTCTCCCTTTTTCCCCCTTTTCCTTCTCTCTATTATGGGTGTGGCAAAGTAACACAGCCATTTTTACAATTCTTTTTTTGGCAACTGCAGGTTGCGGACTTGCCTTATGATGACTTCTGCTAACGTGACTACCTTAAATCAAGCCTAGCAACTCCCCTTTTTGCTCTAGGAAAGCTTTGACAAGATTTTTTACAGCCTCATAATAGTCCTTGAGAATTTTGGAGGTCTTCATTTCAATGGCTTTTATGTTTCTCAAGGCCAATACATTTTTTAGTTTCAAATTTTCAAAATATGGTACTTCCAACATAAATTTTAAATTGTGAACCCTAACCTTTTAGATGAGTGCAATTTAGTTCCTGAAGTTTCTAGTTGTGGCAAAGTGGTCCTTGAACTTTAAAATTCTTGCAGTTTGCACCTCATTTAATCTTCTCAATAGTCCAGCTATGTCTCAATCTCAATTCTACTTTTCTGAGATTACGATCTTAGTCAAGACTGCATTTGGATTATCTTAATGGGTTATTGATGGTGAAGTTCTCAATTTCAAACAGTAAATTGCAAGCACATTGTTGGATGTTTTACCACCTCCAGTCTCGTGGTAGATTCCTATCGAAGTATTATTATTCATTTAAGACCCTCTGGCTAGTTGACATTTTATGTCGGTCAAACAGCTATCTGGTACGCCTGAAGATGTTTTATGATACCATGGAGTATCCTGGTATGCTATCTCTACCAGCCTACCATATATCTTGGCAACTTTCTTTAGACAACAATCTAAATGGCTATCATATCTTTCTCAGAACTCTACAACATTTATTTTAGTTAGCCCTGGAAGTTCATGGAGAGCAGCAGATCATAAGTTCCTACTTGTAACCTAGTAAATCTGGTGTTCTCCAGACATAAACAATAAGACGTGTTACTAAGGAATAACTCACCATCTCCGTCAACAAGAGCAGTGCGCGACCTTTTCTCTTTTCCTTCATTTGATAAATCTGATATTTGAATGTCATCGACTTTTGCACTGCAGTTTAGGGGATTCCTTGTATCTGATTCACTTATTCGACAAACAGATTTCAGCGCATCAAGTTTGTATGTTGTTATACATTTCAAGCCCATTTCAGCCACTAATTTTTGGATGTCTAGCACCTGCAATTTACGTGTGTCAATGATTAAAAATATATATATATTCCAATCTACACAGAATTACACAGCAAGAAACAGACAAGAGACGCATGTATGCTGAGAGGGAAGACAATGTAGAAGAATTACTTATTCTAATCTGAATTACAACTTTTAAATATCACAGTTCTACTGAAGTAGCTAAATTTCTGAAAATCCATAACAGAAGCAACAACTATTGTTTTTAATTATGCGTTTCTCCCTCATCACCAAAAAAACAATAATAAATAAATAAAAATAATCAGAGTTATAGGATTTCTTTGAAGGTAACATTCAACGATCTCAAGAATGCTAGATATAATCGGAAATTTGAGAAACAATGGAGTTAAGTTCCTCTCTGTCTAATCACTTGTCCATTTAATTCTCAACTGAATATTAAAGAAAGAATGAACTAAATTACAATTTGTTTCCGGTCATGCCTCTCTTGCTCCCTCTTTTTAGCAACCTGCTCATCTTATGCCTTCCATATATGAAGAAATATTTTAATATTCTTGATCAGTCCTCTAATTCTTGATCATATTTTCAACACATTTAAACTCTGCAGGGTAAACTATATACATTATTAAATACTATACCCATATTCAAAGTCTATAAATATGAACCAGTTTTACCTGCTTACTGGTTACTAATCTCTAGTCATTTTACGATCATATAGGTATTTGATTATATTATTGCTTCTAAACTCAGGCTGGTTGCCTCTTCTTCCCTCTATACATGGAAATCAGGAACCTTCCAAGTTTAGAAAACAAAAGAAATGGCATCTAGGTCATGATATACGGAAAAGAAAACAGAGCAATATCATTATCATTGTATCGCGAGTGCAAACAGTAGAAGCATTACTTATCTGCAAATAATTATCTGGGGAAGAAAGAAAGGACTGTGTCTCGTCATTTTTCCATCGGGGGGGGCCCGGGGGGAGGACAGTGTTAGAACATTTAAAATTGTTCCTGAGTGTTAGGATTTTAAAACTAATGGTAATATAGCAATTCAGATATACCATAACCCCGAACAAAATCTTAGTCAAAATATTCACTAGTTTTACTTGAAAATAGCTACATGTCGTGCAGCTAGTGCTACTATAATTATTACCATGGCTGCTGCTAAATTTTATGCTACTACGATTGTACTGTTGTTAATCTCTGTGTTACTAATTTGCATGATTTTTATTCCTCCATCAAGGAATCAAAATTCATTTCCGGATGTGTCGACCGACATTATTTCTTTTTCTTAAAATAAATGTTTTAAATCAAAAAAGCTATTTCTTAAACTACTTGACAATGGCTCAGGGAATTGCCACCTCGAGTTTGAAGGCTGAGAATGGTATATCATACACGGTTTTTAAATGGATGGATTAAATGAACTTGATATGGACTTGATATTATTCTTCTGGCATGGCTATTAGAGCATCTCTAATGCATTAAATGGATGGGAGATGATGTTATATTTCAAGCAATGTAGGAGACAGAAAGAGACTATTTTAATTGGGGGGGGGGGAGAGGGCTAAAATGGAGAAGAAAAGATAGAAAGAATTTCGAAAATAATGATAAAACAGTAGTGGAAGATGAGAAGTAGGATGTGCTATTTTGGAAGGAAAATGAGAAAAAGTGAGGACGAAATAGGAAAAAGCGAGAAAAAAGAAAACAGAAAGTAGGATCCTGGTTTGTTGAGTGTCACTATTTCTCATGTCACATGGGATCAAATGCATTGAATTAAAAAAAGCTTCATGCCAATCTACGATGATCAAATGTGTTTTAATGATGTCATTATTGTCAAAAGTTATAATTTTAAAACACCTATCAGGTTCAGGAGGTGCACCTTATTGTGAGACCTATCGGCTGCAATAATCTCTCCTTTGTCCTTCATAAGAATAGCAATTGCTGTAGTTTTCCCTCCAGGAGCTGCACACATATCCAATATTTTCTCTCCCTCCTGCGGATCTACCATAAAAACAGAATAGAGGCAAGATATCAGGGAAAACAACCAGGAAAAAGTAAAGAGATTAGGAGCATGTTATGGATATCGAGAGAAAGGTGGAGGGAGGCAAACAGAGGAGAAACCAAGTGTTTGGGGAAGATAATTTACACAGAAATGGCATTGCTTGAAAAGTTATTTGATATTTGATAATAAACAATAACCAACATCTATTTGTGCATTACAAGAAAAGTGTCCAGTTATCCCTTATGCAGATACTGAAAAATGGAGACAGTACTCTAGAAAATTAACATATAAAAATACAATTTTTTCCAAGAACTTAGAAGATAATTACTGGATCAAAAGCAGAGGATTTTTTCTAGTTTTGACTAACACCAAACACTTTTAAGAGTACGTTTTTGCAACATTCTAAAGGAAATTACATATCTAGGAGAAAAGTAGAGTATTAGTCATTTATTTTTGTTTACCAGTCACCTCTAAATTAACCAATCTAACAACCAATCCAACGATCTTACCTCTTTTGACAACTCGCTCTACCAAAAATGTTATTCTCAAACTAAATGACACTTCATCTTAGTCAACTTAGTCACTTGGTACTCCTTGAAGAAGTACAAATCATTGTCTCTAGTCACAAGCCTAGTTTCTAGCAAATCAACTTAGATCCCTGTGTATACAAGGACCAAGCAATTCTCATTTCTGATACGTGTACAACTCTTCCTACTGGCTGTGAATTTGGTGTCAATTTTCTACTCACATTCTACCCCAAGTACAATCCAATCAAGATGATTATTGCCCATGGTTGTCGAGGATGACTTTACTGCTTGGAGCTGTATTAGAGTTCGACAGTACCAAATAGTTGGCTATTCTACATCTTTATGCAAGTTAAATACGCACGGATGCCTCACCTTGACTGGAAGAGTTCTAATACCAGTATATTGCATTAACGGAGAATTCGACATTAAGGAGAGTAGTGGTGAGGGGAGAAATTGATTTTTAGACAGGAACAGAGGAATAGAGAAATTGAAGAACAGTGAAAAGGGGACAAGTTACACAGACAAACATTTGAATTTTTGCGCCGGTAGGGGAGAACGCTTCCTAAAGTTAAGTGATTGTCCTTGTTAAAATTTTTCATAAATTACAATTAGTTACATATTTTAAATCATCTTAGGGAAGTTATCTTTTGGTTATTTTGTGCCCAATTATAATATTAATTAAAAAGGCTTCAATCCTAAGATTAATATAAGATAGTCAACTATTTCAACTAATAGGAGCTATACGACGCTCCTTCCTTGAAGTAGTTGATCTTTTGAAACTGGTCCACTCTCTGTTTCCTAGTTTGTGCAACATAGCTAGAGCCACTTCACATTATTCCTCCAAGATATGGTTCAAATTTTCAACACACAGCATTCAGCATGCTTTCATTCTTGAAAATATCGATAAGAAACCTAAACTTAATCTCCTAACTAAAATCACATGCATTCTATTTCAGTTTCTGAACAATAAACAGTTCTGAAATTTTAATATAATACCCCTAACATGATAATTTTTCTCATCCAGGTCATTTTGTGAACCAATCACTAAAGATGAGGAATTATGTAAAGCAAAAATTTTACGCAAAACCCAATTCAGAAGTTTCATGTACATATCAGAATCTAAAATTTCCAATTCTCATCCATTCAGAAACTATGAACTGTGCCATAGACCACAAGGCATGACACTTCCAGGTCAAAACATAGCAGGAATGGTCAACATTTATTCTCAGATTTTCAGTACATCTATCAGACCAGACCATTCTTATGTATGTTTCACACTGGATTGAGTCCATCAAACAGTGCAACAATGAATAAAAATATTCACTGTAGCAAAGGAGATGAAGAACTGATTACAAGACAGGTCCTGAAGGCAACCATTAAGCTACTAACTCCGCTGCACTTTTTTTTATAATTTAAATATATTTGGCAAAGCAACATCAAGTTTTAAGGATATTAAATACAGTGATTTGGAAGCTAGTACCGCATGATATGAAAAAGACAAGTTGTTTCAGAACAACATAGTCACATACCTAAGGCGTGTGCAGCAATAATGCTAGGGAGGTTCTGAAGAAATATTTCCCCTTCAAGTAGATCTGCAGCCCGAAGAAGTAAATAGTTTTAGTAGATATTTTATAAGCTACCAGTCTCCAGGAAAGATTGTAGCAAGTCAAACCACTGGACCAAAGAATGAATAATGACACAGAAATTAAAAGTCTTCCATAGCTTATATGCACCATATCTCATCATTCCTTTGATTTCTAGCTTTGAGTTATTGAACATATATCCAGAATGTCACATCCATCTATTTCAGAAGAAATTAAGTGGACTACAACACCTTATATGTGCAGTACAGCCAATAAAAATCAAATAACCTGAATCATTCAAGATAAATGAACATAGTTTTAGGGCACTGTATATCATGATGACTAATACCGGATTCCTCCTCAATCTGTAGCGTCCTATTCCTATTTCAGTTCTGCCTTTTTCTGTTTCTGTAATTAAGCTGCTGGAAAGTTGCGAATCAGATTAGAATGATGACCCTGGAATAATGATTCCATTTTGCATGCTGAAAGGACTTGCAGTGTTGCATGCAGATATACAAGGTTACTACAGGACATGGAGTACTTAGTAACATTTTCAATGAGCAAAATTTAACCCTGGTTAGCCTTCAAATTTCTTTTTTTTAAACATTTTTTTATTGAAATGTGAGAGAGAGAGAGAGAGATCGAGAGAGAGAGAGATCGAGTGGAGTTGAATGGTGGAGATTTGTGTAGTACACGTCCTATGTAGACGTGATTTGTTTGACCAAATTTAAATTTGAAATAAAATGAGAAAGTATGAGTATGCTAACATGAGCTTAGTATTATTCAAGAGGTCAATATCTATTTCAAACAATAGTTTAGCATTCCATCTTTCCCAGAAAAATAAATAAATAATAAAGTTTAGCATTCCAAACAAATATTTAACTTCACCAAATCTTTTTCGGGAAACTCTAAGGAAGGAATAAGTTGCAGTCATAGATGAATGTATAGGAAAAGTACAATTATTAAGCCACTAATACATATTTGAACCACGTATGCTCTACACATACTTTGGTGCTTCCTGTCAAAATTAGTCTGGTAGATCAACAAAAGAAGAGAATTGTACCTCTAAAGGACAGCAAGTTATACACTCTGTTAACCATATTCACCGCAACTCCTTCGGTTGCACGAAAGATCCCAGCTCTCGACATCATTGTGGTTCCTTGGCCAATGTAAAGGCCATTTCTTTCAAAATAGTAAGGATCTGCGAACAAGTTACTATTAGCAATGATATAATTTTCTGCACATGTCACACTTATCACACATGATAACACGTCCAAGAACTCATCATAATCATGAGTTCCTGCCTACGGACCCCTGGCCTAGTGTCTTGACACAAGCACTTGAGCCTTAGGACAAGAGTCAAGCATCCATTAGCACAGTTTATGATATTAAGTGAAATAGAGAGACAGATTATGCATACAATGGAAAAATTTTAAAAGAAGTTAAGAAAGAGAATAGTACAAATGGGAAGAGAATGCGAGGGAATAAAGCAGGATAAGTCTTTTTAGCACTTCGAAAAATTTAATTGAATCAGGCCGTAAACTTAGATAGCTTTAAGCTTTAAGCCCTCATAAGACGTTGAACCTCAATGCAGCTATTTAGAAATAAGCAGCAACATCCATAGCCATAAAATTCATGAGATGCTACTATTTACACAATAGTGTTATAGCATTTACTACTATTTACACAATAGTGTTATAGTGTTTACCGCCACATAATTGTCATCTGACGGAAGGATACACTAAAGTTGTTTTAAACACAGAAGGGAAATAACTGAGAGAAAAAAATCTGCTTCCAGTGGTAGAATAGAGATATCCCTCATGCTCGTGTCACATTGCCTATCTACCTCCAGACAAAATATTTGAAGTGGTAGCAAGGCAGCTCAATAAATCAAAAACCCATCCTGTCACAGGCTGCTTGCAAGTAGTATCGTTTGAATAAAATGCTCCGCAGCCAGGTAGTATTTGAAGTGGAAGCAAGGCAGCTCAATAAATCAAAAACCCATCCTGTCACAGGCTGCTTGCATGTAGTATCGTTTGAATAAAATGCTCCGCAGCCAGGTAGTACTCATAAAATTTGAGATTGGGAGGCACAGCTAAAGATATGTCATCATGATATCAACATGTCAAAACACATTTTTTCGAAAGGGGAAATAACACAAGGCAACACATCGAGGGCATGTTAAATAAAATATAATTAGATTATTTATTAGTTCCAATTTTGAGTTTCAGTTCATTTTTATAGCTTCTATTATATTTTTTTTTTTTAATTCTTTTGTTCTTTAAAATTGTATGGGTCTTTTTGTTAGTTAAAATCCCATGAGTCATTCTGTTAATGATAAAACAGCATTGGTCTTACTTGCAGTTGAAGTTAAAAATTGCAGAATTCTTTCTCAATCAGAAAAAGCTCTTTTGCTGCATGATAGCTATCTACCCCAAGAAAAGCCCTCATGCCCCTCAACCCCTAAAAGCAAAAGAAGATAAAATATATGTGAAAGAAAAAAGGAGACGAAATATAATAGCCATTGACAGATCTGATCTTCTTCCTGATCTCAAGAAAACATGCCTTCTTCTTCCATACTTGTTCAGAGTGTGCATCTTTCTCTTCCTAGCATCACAGAGATGCCTCTTTTCTTCCACCTTATTTCATTTTTATTTTGCAATTTCAACTTTTTTCAACCAAACGGGTTGGCAACCAAGTCTTTGTGTGTGTCAAATTCGTTCTGGTGTGTCCACGCTTCCTAGATTGCGAAGATACAAAACTATTGTGGAGAAAATTAAGGAACACGGGAGTTCATCACATTTTTCAATGCAAGTTATTACTATTTTCTTTATTGAGATGCACAACAAAGGTCTCGACAATCAAGTATCCAATGGATTCTAGATGGTTGAGAATATAAAAAGGTCATACAAGAGGAAAAAAGAGGGAGGGGAAAAAAGAAAGAAAGAAAGGAAAAAGAAACCCATAAAGAGAGTGAACCATTAACTGGGCACACATCAGAAGTTCCCTTATTTCTTAAACATTTATTACTTTACATGTGGGAGAGTTAAAATACATATTCCTTTAGTCGTGGGACAGTTGAAATAACAAGTGGGATTGTCTAACAAAAGGGAAAAAGAATGAGTATAAAAACTTTTTGCATGTCCGTTGTTCTCAAATCTGGAGGCATTTGTATCGAGTTCTTGATTGATTGCAGACTCACATCTGAAAAAATATAATCAGGAAATAGTATATTCTTAATGCTACAAATAGGTGAAGGTGAATTTTAAATCCTTGCCTGTATGAGATCCCTGCAGTACCATGCCACGTGTAAAACCAACGCCCCATCCACCATTTGAGCCAGTCTGTTCTAAAGCAACTGAGACTGCAACAACTTCCTCTTTCTCAACATGAGCACTGCAGGCTAGAACACCTGGTACATACACCTACATTCCATAATGTGCCAAAAAGAATACGAATTTGGATGCTGAATATTTCCAATAAAATACTCGCCCACAGAAAAATTTAATAGTGGTAGATCCAAAACTCTCAGTACTAATGCCTACACATATACTAAAAAGCTTTGAAGGGAACATGTTATGACATTCTCCAGTTTACAAGAAAGCTGAATACTGGGGGGGGGGGGGGACAACTTATTATGAATTCCTCTTCGAGTGTGCTCAAAATTCAATTATTCCAGTAAAGATTTCATAATTATATAAAAATAGCAGCTGCTTCAGTGCTAAAATCTCATGTTTACCTGGGCACCACGAAGAACTGCTTCAGCACATTTCCGGCTCACAACCACCTCTTTGGGAGGTATGTCTTCTCTGAGCCCATAATCAATAGTATGGGGCCCCGAACCTTTAACAAAAAGTACATAGTCAAGACTAGGTATTTGACATTTCTCAATGAAACAATCTTGTACTGATGCAATTGGGAGAACACTTCCAGGAGAGCTCAAAGTTTCCTTGGAAAGGTCTCCAAAGTTAGAGGAAAAATTGGTTCCAATAGCAGAACAATTTTGTTGCGTTCTCTCCTGTAGAATAGCCAAAAGCTTCTCAATAACCTCATCACTCGTGGACTTCAGAGTATTCACCCGTATACAAGAGTAACATGATGGACGCCTAACAAAATCATGAAGATGCAAGTTGACATTAAACAACCGTTCTAGACCACATAGATTTGAATAGATTGACAAAATTATTCTACAAATAAACCAAAAAACGCTGCCCATCACCGGCCCTTTATATTTAATCAACTCAAAGCCTGTTCAGCAAATATAATAAACTACAAACATACAAATAATACAGTCAGTAATACTTTTTATCGACGTGTGCCCTTATCCACTAGCCATTTCTATCTGTCTACAACTTAGCCTCCATTTGCATACTCATATTTTTTCCTACTTTCTCCTACTTTTTCAAATTTGAATTTAATCAAACCAATCACATCCATATCTCATGGGATCCAATTGCTCTACACAAATCGGCATCATTCAACTTCTCTCATTCTCTCTCTTATTTCGCACAAAAATGTATTTTTAGGAGTATGTGAACCCTCTTTTAAACTACTTATAATGCTTAATACAAGTTAATCACGAGGACCCCAGACACATCATTATGCATCTGTCAGAAAATACATACCATCATAACTTCAGAAAAGGAAATAATTATCTATTGAAGACCCAAGCTTCTCTTGGAAAACAATTATTATTGTCAAGCATATAAGTAGCTGCATTTAAAATGAAAATATAACAATTCCTCCGCTTAGTAATCACCATCATATTATGGTTTCCAGTTGAAACCGTCTCACATCAAACTGAAGAAATGAGAAACGCCGATATAACTTAAAATTCAAGACTTGGGGCTAAATAATTACACTTTGCCAGTAGAATTCCTTGAAATTAACTACAATATCCTGTCAAAGTTTTCATTTTCATAAATTGAGTATTTTGCCAATACAGACATTGAACCTTGGAATGAATTTAATATTCAAAATTTGAATGATTTTTAGGCTACCAAACATTGATCTTGCAGTTTTGGACATTGAAAATTTTAGACGGCTAGTGGAATTAACATCTCAAGAATCTCTCTTTTGCTCCCGCAAGATTTTTTTTCCCATACGAAAGAATAAAATAATATTTGGTCCTGCCACCAAAGGCACAAGAACCAACATTTGCAAGAAATCAAAGGTTATTTTGGTTTACAGATAGTATGTACTCTTTACATATCATCCCCGGCCAACCTAATAGATCAGTTGCTTGTCGAAGCATTATCATCCATGGCATGTAATCGTCGAGTGTAGGTAGCTCCTTTCTTGACAGCTCGTTTCTAGCTTTCAAGTAAGTTGCACAATCTCTCACTCCAGATTAAGATAGGGGTTCCAAATAGGACAAACAACCTAGGAAAATTTATGTTTACACGCTCCTGACAAGCAACGTCCCCATGTTTAGCAGGGCACAAACCATTTAGCTACTTGTTTGGAAGACATAAATCCCACATTTTCCCAATTGATCATTACCGTTAACGTTGGCCAGAGCTCCGGGATGTTAACCATTTTTGGGCCAGTTGAAAAGGAGATTCAACTAATCATGCCGGACGGTTGATAAGTCATACAATGAAGTTAAAAAGAGAAAAAATACGAACGTGAGAGCCTTTGAAATGCGATGAAAATGGTCAGCTCCATAAGCGTGAACGAAGTATTCCTCAACTTGGGGATTCCAGCGTAAGGTTGGGTTGTAACAGTAACGCTCCAATGGTTCCATCTGCACATATAATCAAACATAGAATTACAGCATCACATAGAAACAAACACACAAGAATCAAAGAGATAAAAAGGAGGAGAAGAATGGGGGTACCTCGAGGTGGAGGGACGTGAATAAATTTCTGCAAAGGGTTTTGAGAAAAACCCCTCTTTTCATTCAACTTCAAATAAAAAGCAAATGAGGACCCCGCACACTGGATACAAAATAAAGAAACGTGGCACGTGGTTACCCCATACATATATATATATATATATATCAAAGTGGTGTGTTGTGTTGAAAAATAAGTCTCATGCTATGTGTTAGTTTGTTTAAATTTTTATACCACTTTTTATTCAAGTAGGATAACTCTATAAAATAACACAAAAGCCTCCCTTTTTTTCTGGTGAGAAGGTCAAAATAACAAAAAGTTACTCTACCGTTTTGAGGAGTAATAATCTATACACGTGTGTCTATTGGGTCGGATTGTGTTCTATGTATTGAGCTTGACTGTTTAAATACTCAGTTTCTAATTTGACTCAATAGAAATCAACGTATCTATACTCGTTATTCCACCATTTGGATAACTTATAAATACAAACTTTTTAATATCTGTTTAAAAAATTAAAGAATAACATACTTTTTTTTTTGGTGGGGGGGGGGGGAATCAATGATCACATTATGACCCCTATGAGCATCACATGTCATAATTTTCTGGCAGCTTATCCACAAACACCAACGACTCGCAACCTGACTCTGCTAAGTCACAGTCCTTCTAGCACCCTTAATCACAAAACGGTCATAAACACATAGCTCACAATTCTTCGGTCACAACAATACCAGTGTTACACGTCAAAAGCATATAGGAATAGGGTCACAGGGCGTCTGCCCGTACATTTATTTAGTCCATATTAAAGTCCAATTAGTTAGCAAATAATATTAAGGGAGACATTTCAAAAATACAATAAAACTAAGGGTGGAAAAAAATGGGGAACCTGTTGAACCGGCCCAGAACTAGACCGATAGGGCCAGTCCTAGCCCAAATTTGCAAGAAAATACCAAGTTTCGGTTATTAAACCCAGGGACCGACCAGTTGAAGTCCGGTCTCAGGTTTTCTTTAAAAAACTGAAAAGTTTTGTCTTTTTTTTGGAGGGGTCCCAAGGCAAAAACGCGTATGAGCCACTTCCAATCATTCTTTCGTTACTCCTTTTCACTTCACACAATCGCAACCCGAAACCCTACTCCCCACCAATCATCATTCCATGTACGTGCTGGACGACTCCCTATTGCTGAATAAATAGAGATTCCATGGCTGGCTGGAGTTCTGCTTGCCTTTGAACCTTTCAATTCGACTGATTTTGCACATGAAATAGCCGGTTGCTCGGCGACTTTGAAGCTCCCTTTTGAAATTCGAAGCTTTTTTGGCCTTGTACTGCATATATGTGAGTAGTTACTCTTATATATTTGCAAAAATCCATAGATGCCTTTTCGTTTCTAAATTTTTTGCGTAACTTGAGTTGTGGTTTTGGCCTCTTGGGAAATGGATATGTAATCAGTGATTTAATTATTTTCATTGTTTTTTTGTTAATTGATGTTCTCTGTATGAAAATTGAAAATGTTCGTTCAGACTTACGGTTCTATTTTCTACCTTTTAGTTATGGGAAATGGTAGGAAGAAAATCATTTGTTTCAAATTTCAGTGACAATTGATATGTGAAACTAAGGATTTATTTATTAATTAGTTAAATCCTAGAAGTTATTTTGCTTTAGATTTAGTCAAGATTTTTGTTTCAAATTTCAACGATATTTGATATGATGCTAGTAAATTTTTTATCAAGTTATTTATCAATTTATATTTGGGTATGTCTTTTGCAACTTGGTTGCCAGCTTGCTTGTTATAAACTTTGGTGAGCGTTCAATTTAGATGATTTGTTGTAGCTGCAATGATGATTTTGAACTTTTTTTTGTAGATTTTTATTTTAGTTATTGTCTTTTTTGTTTTAGACACACCAATAATGACTTTCGTGGCCAGTTTCTCATTTTAGGTGCTATTTCTCTTGTATGTATATGTGTGTCTGTGTGCGCGCGCGCGTGTGTGTGCGTGCGTGCATGTGTTTTCACATTACAAGGCCTTCAGAAAATATTCTTTTACAAACCCGGAAATGCCTGCAAAAAATCAAAAGCATTACCTAAACCCGGACCGTGACCAAAACTGTTTGGGCTTGCCATTTACAGGCCCCGGACTGAATTGAAAATGTTTGATCTAGTCTTGGTCCTCCACAAACCCGAGACCAAAACCCGTTTACACACCCCTAAATAAAACTTTTACACTGTTCACAAAAAAAGGTGAGTATAAGTTTGTTTTCAAAAATCAAGTAGGTACAAAATCACAGTAAGTCACAATGAGTCACAACGGCCGACGAGACATAACCGTTGACAACAAGTCACACTGCCAGATAGCGAGTCACAAGTCACAACTGCTAGACAGCAAATCACAATGAGTCACAATGAGTTACAACCACTGCATAGCGAGTCACAACAAGCCACAAAAAAATAGAAAATATTAGGTACTCACAATTCTAGTGAGTCACAACTTAGTGAATTAAAACAACATCACTATAACAACTACCACAACCAACAACTCATCGCCCACAACTCAAATCAACACAACCACCTCCACAACCAACAACAGTAGTAAAAAAAAATCCCTAAATTCAAACCAAAAATCATATAAGAATTCAACAAAAAATAAAGCACAATCCCTAATTTGGATAACTCCGATGAGGATCAATGATGAGTGCAACAGCATTTAGAGTCTTCTAACCACCAAGAATCTACTTTTGGACAGGTATAATCATAAATCCGAACTTCAAAACCATCAGAATAAGATGTCAATAATCAAAACCCCCCGTTACATCATCTTTTTCTTCGATCCTACTGGTTTTCTAATGAGAATTTTAATCACTAAAGAGAGAACAACGAGAGAGGGATAACATGATTTGATTGTGGGAGAAGAAGGGAGGATCTTTTGTAGGTGATGAAGAGAGAAGAATTTACTTCAAACCGGTGGCGAAGGTGGTGGTAGAAAAGAGAGGTGGATCTTCTACAAGTGACGAAGAGAGAAGAATTGGCTTAGAGCCGGTGGCGGAGGTGGCAACAATGGTGGTGCGTGAACAAAGAGCATGAAGGGAGATGAATACTCAAGAGAGAGAAAAAGAGATACGTGGGGTGTTTACCTGATTTTTGAAGAATAAAATATTGGTACCTTTTTTTTAAAGTGATATTGAAATGATTTCTTTTCTATAATTAACTCAATATTAAATGGGTTCTCTTATTATTTAGAGCCAATTAGTCCAAATGGCCGGGTGAACCAGATTTTGATCTTTTTTGGCCTTTTGACTCATTGACCGGCTTTGACCACTTAAAAAAATAGAAACAAAGGCAAAGGGACAAAGCGAAGAAGAAGAGCAATATGCATAGAAGGTTCGCTATTTCTGCCCAACGCTTCCTTCATCTGAAATTCAAAAATCGGCGCAACGGCTGCTTCTCCAAGTTTCAAATAGTAACTGTAATCCTCCCCCTACCTCTCATGTTCCTTCAAGTTCCATTTTTGTGAGGATTCAAGTGGCATTGGGGAAAAGCTTGAAGGTATTAGAATTCATATTCCCTCTACAATGAAATGTATAATTTTGTTGTTCTCTTCAATTTTGTGTTATAGAAATCCTAATTGTTTGAATTATAAGTTGAGAAAACTCTTTCATCCAAAAAGGAAAAAATGTTGGGGTAAACATTAGATATAGTTGTACTACCATAAATGAAATAGAAATTGGAGTGCACAACTAACTGTACCTCTTGCGTTCTTTATTGGTAATATCTTCAGTACAAATTAGTTTTTCCATTCTTTGATAGAATAATGGGAGAAATTTAAATCAAAGTTGGAGTGGAATTTCATGAGCTATGTTGCTAAAGTGGTTCTTGTGGTAAATTATGTAGTGACTATTGAAAGATTTGTTAGAGATTAGATGACGGTAAATGAGACGCTATATATGAACTTGGTCATTATGGGTTGTGTGTGTGTGTGTATACTTTTAAACATGCGTGAATGAATTTAGTTTTTCAAGTCACAATTCCTTGCTTGAGATCTCATCCCTTCTCATCTTCCCTCTTAGATTATTTTCCTTGTCTGTAGCTTGTGGAATTTTTCTATTTGAAAGAGAAGTCCAAGGTTGCTGGAACTTCCTATTAATGCATATGGTTTCTTTAGGATTTGCAATCTCCTGAGACGGTTCTTGTAATTATCATAGTTGAATAGACCATTTACTATATTGCTACTAATTCTTAGCCTTCTATATTATTTTTACCATCTTGTAAAGAAAAACTTATCTAATGTCAGATGAAAAATCTTACAAATGCAAGAGTCCTGCTTTTTATTTAAAAGAAAAAAAATAGGTCACTATATATTATGAGCAAGTTCAAAAGATAGCCTATCCTCCTGAAATGGAATCGAATGCAGTGAATATTTTTATGTGGTCAATAGTTTGTGACTTTTTTCACCCATCGAGGAACTAAAGACAAAAAAAAAAAGAGCCCTCAACTAATCTCCACATGCAATACTCATCATGTGTTCTACTTAAGGATGTATTACTTGCTAATTGAAATAAGATCAAATTATTTCATTGTCACGTTCTACTGGAACTGAGTGGAACTTTTCTATTCAATAAATTCAATTAAGCTTCAATTGTTGATAAACTTGGTTCTGCCATATCATGACAAATCCTTTTCAGTGCCCAATTAAGTTTAATGGTAAATCTACATAAAGTTAGGTAAATCAATACTTCAACAATGAACTATTAATCATATATGTATTAACAATGAACTATTAATCATATATATATTATGAATTTGCCTAAACTTTATTTTGCTACCAGTTGGCCTTATAAGTCTGCCATAAACTACAGAGCAAACTAGATAGCCAAGATAAAAAACTAAACACAAGGAGAAAAACAATTTTTTAAAAATAAAATTTTTTCTTTTCTAAAAACTACAATTTAAAACCTCGTTGAAACTCATCTGTTGCTCATTGGGTAATCAGCAAAAAATCCAAACGAAGATGAAAGAAAAACTAATGAAAATGGCCTAATCTATCCACAAAATTTTAACTGAAGTTTACCTTAAAACATAAAAAATCCTCAACAAACTAGTGGACAGAAATTTGGAAACATGAGAGAGATAGAGAGAGGGAAAGAAGACATCATAAACTAACTCTACAGAAATCTCACCAAAAATGGGTTCCCGTGTATTTTTTAACGTCAACAAAATCCAGCTGCCGCAATTTAAGATTTAGACACCATCAAGGAAAAAAAAAGACATATTCTTGTGCTAAAAATCAAAACATTTATGCTTTTGGGTTTGTAAACATTGAGAAAAAATGAAAATCAAAAATAGGTGCTATGTCTCTTCTGTGGCATATATTACTCGATATTGTATTTGCGACTAAAGGAATTCATAGGGCAAGAAAATGGTAAAGAAGCAGCAACTATTGATGAGCCGCCAAGTATGTAGATCGATGTTGCTATCTACCTAAATTTTCTAGTTATAAGAGACTTGCTTTCTGTGCTGGTGTCTGCTTTGATTATTTATGGCCCTAGATGTTTAACACAAGGCTCCTGTAAAATGAATTATTAGTCAAAACTACAGTTAACCTCATTAGCTTTCCATTCTCTCTTGCTCTAAAAATTGATTCATGAATTGAATTATTAGTTCGCATGTGGTGAACAATTCGATGCATAATTTGGAAGAAAGTTCATTGGGTTTGGTAAAGATGATATTTAAGCTCTTTCTGGAAGTTATTTTGGAGCATGAATTCATTCAACCAATGTCTTCCAAGCTTAATTACCTGTAAATTCTGATTCTTTTCAAATTAAAGAATAAAATTGGTAAAGTGAAACTTTTTTACTTTGGTCTTGATAGTGTAGCCTGGTATGGCGCTGACATACAAATTAGCTTATTATTTAATGACTGTAACAATTTTTAGCCACTTGGCCCTTTTTTGGTTCGATTTTCTAATAAGTGATTTTGTGAAAATTACTATTGTTGTGATAATGGTGTTGAGATAGTGATAATGGTGTTGAATATCCTATTTTGCCTATTAAATTTTTTTATGTTTGAGTTTGTAAAATGTATAAGTTGCCTACATGATGAGGTTTGCTGTGGACAGGTGCTCTAGATTCAGAAGCACAATATCGTTGCTTTCAAGGTTTTCAACACTAGACCAACCTTATAATGCACTTGATGAGGAACATAAACAACTATTGTTGGCATCGTGCTTAGGACACCATACGAACCAGAGATGTCCAGGTCAGCCCATAGCTTATTCACTCGTTGTTATTGCGCAGGCTCGAGTACGACAATGAGGATGAACTCTGGATTGGTCAAGGAAACAATAGGGCTATCCATTTCTCACTACATGAGTTCACACTTGTTACGGGTTTGAAACCCGGGAATGAGTCAGACTACAAGAATAAGCTCAAAATTATAGGCAGGCTGAGGTCAAAATATTTTGGGGGATTATGACTGAGCCGTTAAGCCGAGAGATCTGTCTAAGGCATTGATGGCGGAAACAAATGATATGTGTCACAAGTACAAGCTGGGATTAGCACTAATATATGAGATGGTGCTACGGTGCAAGGAGAGGGGAACTGACATAGACCCTATCATATTGGATATAGTAGACGATCTTGACTTGTTCAATGTATATCCATGGGGCAGAAAATCGTATGAATTAATGCTACATACATATGTGAGGAGCTGAAAGACGGATGCACCCAAAATTATACGGGAAAAAAATTTGCACAAGTACTCTTCTTGGGGTTTTTTTGTAGCGGTCCAGATATTTGGCGAAGTCATTTATGTGTGTAAACACTTCTGCTCATTTAACTGTTGTATTCAAACTTTTGGGTACATAATTTGTCAACTCCTATGATTGTGTTTTTTAGAGTGTGTATCTAGTTTTGTTTACCAATAAATTTTTTATTGTTATGCTTTTTGACGGAAAATTGTTATTTTGTGAAAGGCATGGGCTTTTGAAGCAATCCCGGTTGTGGCAAAGGAATATTGTGGACGATTTAAGGACCACCGTCCTAGGATGCGTCGTTGGAGCTAGCAAAGCTTCCGTAGCCTGAAGGCAATGTAGTTGGAAACTTTTTGGATAGAGAAGATGTAATTTTTTGTTGTGATGCCTTTAGCTTGTCATGGGTTATGTAATTAAAGTGTAGCATCCTTTAAATTCACTGCAACATAATAGATAAAAAAAAATAGAAATACACATTGGTTTGTTCAAAAAGCGACGCATAAACAAAATATGGGGGCATTTTTAAAAATTCTGGCTAAACAATAGGCGTCGGTTCCTCCAAGAAACTGACATGTATTGTACTCCTTAGGCAATAGACGTCGGTTCCTATGGACGAACCGACGCCCAAAGTTGGTTCCTCTATAAGAACCGACACAAAAGCGGCGCCTATAGTGCAAAATTTTTTTTTCTCTTTTTTGGTAATTAGTGAAGGCTGGCGGAAACTTTTGGTATAGTGGTGCATTTTTCTATAAAATCCCCTCTTTTACAAGACGCGTTATTGTTCCCTCTAAATCCAGATAAAAAAATATATGGCTGGCTCTTCATCTTTCAAAACCCTCAACTCTCTTCATGTTTTCTCCATGGAGACTACTACTTTTTCCTCTACCTTTAGCTCTATGAAAATGAAAGCCCTACTCAAAACTTTCATTCTGCTCTATTGGTGAGGAGAAGAGTGCTGGTGGTGAGGAGAATCCCAGCAACAAAATTGACTGGTGGTTGATTTGTTCATCTAGAACTACCATAAGAAGTTCAAGTTAGAGAAACAAGCCAGAAGTGTGTGATTTATTGTGAAAGGTTTTGTCATTAGATTTAAGTTTAGCTTCCTTTGAAGATGAATCAGAAATGAAAAGTTCCAGAAGTTTGTCATTTAGATGCTGAATATATTTTCTTTAGAGCCATAATTTCGTATTTTTTAAGTCAAAGCTTGTTGAGCATTTTCTATTTTTCTTACACATCCTATTTATTGTACTAATAAAATTATTGAAACACCTCATTCAGGAGAATAAATGTGTTTATTATTCTTTCTGAGATTCTACGACCCAAAAAAAAAAGAGAATAGGCGTCGGTTGTTGCTGTACAACCAACTCCTAAAGTTAAGAATAGGCATCGGTTGTATAGTAACAACCGATGCCTATCCTTTATTTGATTTAATTTTTTTTAAATGGACTTTAGGCGTTGGTTGTACATTAACAACTGACACCTATTGTTAACTTTAGGCGTCGACCAATAACCGACACGTATGCCTTCAGAATGGGCGTCTCCTACATAGGTGTCTACATCATAATCGACGTGTATTCATCATTACAACTGACGCCTATTATGCTTTTTGCTAGTAGTGATTATTTAACTACCAGGTCGAAGAATTTCAACGAACATTGGTGGAAAGTCCTGCTGAGGAAGCTCTAGGGTATTGGCAGGCTCTGCCTCATATATCTAGAGAAGAGGATCTTAGCCCCAAAGGTCTTATTGATCTAGACTACGCAAGTGACCATCAAGACTCTATCAAACCACAAATCAGCCATGGAGACACAGAAGCCTCTCTGTAGCCCTACATCGTTGTAAGTATCTACATCCATGTAGTTATGTTCTATTTCTTTTGACCCATGCTCCCTCTAGACTTATGTTTGCCAAAAAAATTAGTCTTTCCTAATATAATGCAGCAAGCTATTGTTAATTGAAAACCATATCTGTTCGCATAAAAAATCGTATCTGTTAGACATTGATGAAAACATCTGTTTACACAATATGCCTAAGATGCAATAGCAACGTCTTGTAATTTGAAAAAAGATATCTTTTCGCATAAAAAATTGTATATGTTAGAGATTAGTGAAAACATTTGTTTACACAATATTCCTAAGATGCAAGAACAAGGTACTGTAATTTGACAAAGATATCTGTTTACATAAAAAATAGTATCTGATAGAGATTGGTGAAAACATCAGCTTACACTATATTCTAGTCTTGTAAAATAAACAAACACTTATTTTAAACGTGCACCATTATTTATGGCAAACATCATGTTTGTTAACATCGTGTTTTTCATTTGTATATATAAAGTTATTCATTTACCTATTCTTCATTGCATCAGGTTCTAGCCTGGAGGTCTTATAGTAGGGGACAGTCTATGCGTGCAAGGAAAATAGCTCGTGCTAAGCAATAACAGCGTTGTCCCATTACTTTGCAGCCTCTGAACGCACGGCCTTCCACTAGAGGCTTAACCTTCGCCTTAAAAAGCTAAAGAAGATGGTTAGAGATATGAGGAAAGAAATAAGGGACAAATTTGATGCCAACATGACATTGTTGCAACCTGCACATCATTCCGATAGAAATGATGACGTATATGATGTAGTAAACTACGGGTTTGCTAATATGTATGATGGGTTTAGTAACCAGAGCTGGGCAGACAGTGCAGGGTATGTTGCTTCAGAAAGAGGGACATATGTGTCGGCTGAGGAGCATACGGAGCCACAAGAGGAAAACGACCCAGAGACATGTATAAGGTCTGTTCAAGATAAGGCCAATGCAGAAGCTGAACATAATTGTGCAGATACGCAGGACGAGAGAGAAATGGAGACATGGCCGATTGAGGAGGGAGAGGATAAGGCCAATATCAGGAACGTCATTGAGAGGCTTGTCCGTACAGGCATACCCATAGACAGTGATTTACAGATGAGAGATGTCATTCATCTAGGGAGCTGGAGGACGATGTCCAGGTAGATACGGCTACATCTCTGGTCAGAGAGCTACACACCGTCCCTGAACAAATGGTGACATCGTATCAAATACGGAAGGGCATAGATTCAAGAGGAGATTTAGGGATTAGCTGTGTTTATAAGCGTAAAGGATTAGTGGTACATCAAAATCTTCAGAGCTTCACAGTTACGACAACCGTAGTGAGACAGAGACAGCCAAGAAAGTAGAAAATAATATGAAGACTGGAGATGTCACACGGGGTTGGAGGGGGAAAATAGCTGGAATGGATGTAGACGTACCAAATGAGCCACAACATTTGGACAATCAGGAGTCAACTGAGCAATCAGTAAATGAAGGCACAATGGTGAGAGGAGGTTTGGACCTACGAAGGGATGGTAGGCCTAAACGGTTTGTAAGACCGTCACAACTTGTAAAAAATTCTGATACTACTAGGTAGAGGAAGCGAAAATTTGTAGACGACACAAGATATGATCCCTTCTCGAATGTTGACACCTCTCTGGATCTACAATTTAGGAAGTGGTTTACACTACTCGGCAGAGGGTAAAATGCTCTTTTGACCATGCCTTTGTACAATAGATATTGCCAATGTATGATTGAGCTATTTATTTCGAGTTTTACTTCAGTTTATTCCACGCCTTGTTATGATGTCTTATTTAAGATCCTTTATTATTTCAAGGTTCCTTTATCATTTTAAGGTTGAACATAAGTTGCGCTCTTACAGCCTGATCATGCCAAAAGTTGGTTCTAAAATGTTTTGATCTCGAGATGATGGCTAGATAGGAACATAAGTGATTATTTATCTCATATATTTACAACATTCATATAATGTTACAATATTTCATTTGTTGCTTATGTGTACAGGCAATGATGCTATTCTACTTCTATTTCTTTATCACCATACAACATGTTGACCTGGCGATGCACTTGCTTTGACTAAGAGCATGGCAATACCCGACCACATTCAACAAGCCAGTGGCAATCTTAGACTCGGTTGTTCATACTCTGCGGGAGTTTGCGGTGGCCGATTTACTTGAACCAGCGCTACTTACGTGATACCGGAGTTTCTTACTGCCATTGCAAATAGCATTACAATAGAAGCATCGAGGAGCTGGCAAGATTGTAAGCATATGTACTTACCCCTATGCCACAACCTACATTGGCTTGTTGTTGAGGTGTCTTTTGTAGAGTCAACTATGTATGTGTTCGACCAAGACAAGACATGTCTTACAGATGAGCAGCTGCACACTGCCTTAGAGCGTATCTTTAAGGTTATTTCTAGAGTTATGTAGCATCAGACGTACCCATGGGCAATGATATAAAGGGAGATTCAATCTCTTCTACAGGAACTTACAGAGATCAATGATATAAAGGGACCTACCTTTATTGATTTAGAGCCTCTGGACTTTATTCAAAATAATAAAGTTTTAAGAATTCTTTCAACTAATCAAGAAATTGATGACATTGTAAAAAAGCTCGAATACTCTGGAATAATAGGAGAAAATCCTATAAAATTCTGGAAAAACAATAAAATTGAGTGTAAATTTGAGATTATCAATCCGGATCTCAAGATCACATCACCCAATTTTAAAATTGGTGAATGGGAACAAAATGAGTTCCAAATGCACATTGGCCAATTACTCAAACTAGGAGAGTAATCCAGAGGTCTATCTCTAAGCATAGATTTCCGGCCTTCATTGTTTAAAAGATTTCTGAAAAGAAACGAGGACAATCAAGGATGGTCTTTGACTATCGAACGTTAAATGACAATACTCATGATGATGGGTACTGTGCCCTAACAAAGATACTCTCATCAATAAAATCCAAGGTCGAACATGGTTTTCCAAGTTTGATATGAAATATGGATTTTGGCAAGTTAAAATGCATAAAGAGTCTATTGAATGGACTGCATTTTCGTGCCCACTGGGTCATTTCGAATGGTTAGTAATGCCATTTGGATTAAAGAATGCACCTGCTATTTTCCAAAGGAAAATGGACGTAGCATTTGAACCCTGTCGTACTTTTACTTGTGTCTACATTGATGATATCCTTGTGTTCTCTCGGACAAAAGAAGATCATATTGTACACTTAAAAATTGTGTTCTCAATTTTTGAACAACATGGTTTAGTGGTTTCCAAGAAAAAAAATAGAACTCTTCAAGAATCATACTGATTATCTTGGAGCTAAAATTGGAAACGACACTATTACTTTACAGCCTCATATTGCAGGAAAAGCGCTGGCTTATCCAGACAAAATTGAGGATAAGAAACTATTGAGAAGCTTTCTGGGAACGGTCAATTGTACAAGACCTTATCTTAAGAATCTCTCAAGGCTTACAGGACCACTTTATAATAAAACTAGTGGAACTGGAGTTATTAAATTCAATGCTGAAGATGAAAGACTGATTGTTAAAATCAAACAATTAGTTAAGAATATACAGCCTATGAAACTTCCTTTAGACTCAGACTATTTTGTGATAGAAACTGATGGATGTAAGGAAGGTTAGGGAGGAATACTTCTTTGTAAAAAGAAAGAAACAGATATGCTTATTAAAAAATTTGTAGATATGCCTCTGGCAACTACAAAGAATCAGGCTACTTGACATGTTTAGATTATGAGGTTTCTGCCATAATCTATGTACTTGAATCATTTGCTCTTTTTCTCTTGGCAAAGAAGCAAATAACGATTCGCACAAATTGTGAGGAAATTATTAAATTTGCCAATACCAAGTCTGAAAAGAAACTCTCTGCCAACCGCTGGTTGAAATTTAGAGAGTATGTCCTTAATTGTAATCTCAAAATAAAATAGGAACACATAAAAGGAAATAACAATTCTGTGGCTGATTTCCTTTTCCAGGAAATTGAAATTACTTGAATCTTTTAAAGATTTCTTGTTTACCATAGAACCTGATTATATTAATAGTCTTGATTGTTTTTCTGTTAATTTCAGGCTAATAAAGTCGAACATTGGAGTCATGCCTCCTAAAAAGGCAAAGACTACTGGGAAAGGTACTGTTATCCCTACACCCGCCACTCAAGCTATTGTGCAGTTTGGCAAACACAGTCTTCCTCTTATCAGTGAAGCAACTAGCTTCAAAGCTCCTGAAAAGAAGAAACTTACAGAAGTGAAAAAATGCGTTCTTGACAATATCTGGACTCTTCCTACTTTATAAGAAGGAAGGTATTAGAAACTTACAGTTCTCAACTATATGTTGTCATACTTTCAAGCTTCTAATGTTCCTTCCAAAGACATTAGTACGCTTCATACAGTATAATGCTATTGTTTATTCAATGGCACAGATTTTGGTATCTATTCCACAATGGAAGAAATACAAAATCTTGTAAAAGCATTGAAGCCAATATATGGGAAACTAAATTACAAATGCTATGAAACATTTCAAGAAGCTGAAAAAGCTATGAAAGAACTTTACGGTGAAGAACAATTCTTCATTTCACCCAAAGTAGAGAAAAATCCAAAAGGGAGTTATCTCACTTTACAGAGCTATTCCCAAGTAGCTTCTACTTTTGGAGCTGCTAATGCTTCTGAGAATCTAAAGCTCAAGCAGATTCTGATTCCTGAACTTTTTCATAATGTTGATCTTTTAAAGAGAAACATGAGAAAATGTTCATTACTTTACAAGAATACTTGGAACAAGTTGAAAAACTTAATCTCCATGCACCATGGATGAATGTAACTTGGTACTATCATGCCAATATAGTTCTTCCTTGCCGTACTCTTTATCCTGAATGCAAGGATAAACTGGTTTTCTCAGAACAGAATCCAACAAAATTCTGCAGATGCCAGATTACATTAGTTTCAGATCATGCCAAATAAGTCTAGATGATTTTGAAATTAATCACTATAAGGGATCCAAGGTTACATCCCAAATTCTCTTGGATTATGGGCTGCTCTCTGCATTACATGTCACTTCGGAGAATAGGATAAAAATCAATCCTCCTCTGCAGAATGTGATAAACTATCTCATGGCCAATCGAGGAGATGGAGTATATATTGAGATAGACTCTACTCTACCCATTTGGGAAATAAAGTTTTGTCCTACTAGACACCTTTGTCGTGTTTACTGTGAAAAAATCCACCCAGATACATATTTTGAATTCTTTCCTATTTTGGAAAAGAATCAAGGCATATCTAATCCTAAGGGAAAATATACTCTTAAGGATCAAATCAAAACTGCTACTGCAAAAGTCATTGCCAATGACTGGGGGTGGAATCCTGACTCACCACAGTTTAAAGGACTCTCTCTCAATGTAGAACATTATTTTACCAAAGTCTATACAGAAAAGAACTTGGCAAAATATTACTTTTAGCCTTTTGTGTGCTTTGATGTGTCATCAACCTCTATCAAAGGATTCAAGAACATGCTGAACCAGACCCTTAGAAATACAGGAACCACAAGATGCTTCACAAGATAACCTTCTGGAAGTAGCAGTGGCCCAAGAACAGATGACCCTTACCTATCCTCCACTACCAGATCAGACAAGGAAATGGAAATTATTCCAGAAAGGACACTTTACCTCCTGATTAACGTGAATCATGAAGACGGGACCAGGAAAACAACTTTTGGTGCAACTTTTGGCACACAAGTCAAAAAGCAACTGACAAGTCACTGTTGGGCACTATTTACCTTTTGACAAAGGAGCAAGAATCTAGCAGATGATACTGTTCATCTTTTGAAAAGGAGACGCCAATCAAAAACGCGTGATCTTTTTTTCAATTTATACTGTCGCACTTTATGACTTTTAAGCATCTCAATTATTGCTTAGGTTTTAAGTTGATACCCCTCTTACTCTATAAAAGAGGTAGTCACTCAGCATTCGGGATATGCATATCTCCATACATATTCCCCTCCTTCTCTCTACATAACATATCCCTACTATTGTAATATATTTTCTCTGTCAATATATTGAAGTTCTCCTTTATTTTCCGCTGTTCACTCCTAGCCATGATTGGCTAAACTACTTTTTGGTATGCAAGCTCAGGTGACCTAAAGATAAAAGCTCAAAACTATAGCCCAGATAACTCACCGCCAGCCTTACAAAGGTAAAAGAATGGTAAAATAAATTTTTATGCTTTCACAAATAACCCTACTCACACTTGAAATATGCACTTCACTAGTCTCACTGGTAGAAGTTATGAGGTCTCAGGTAGGAGTTATGTGGTCTAAATTTAGGACTGTTTTTGCTGAAAAAGTACTAAGAAGGGAAAAAGTAGGCCTTGTTGTTGGTCCTTTGTGTTGACGACCACCGCTGAACTCTAACTATTGACGATCTCTGCTGAACTTTTAACAGTAAGATTTTAGTGCTGTTTGTAGAGTTTTATGTGTGATATCCAGCCTGTGGTTACTTAAGGTTGTTTGCATGATTATTTAAGTTATTATTATTCTATCTTTTATTGGCTGCTTGAGTTATTTAAAACTGATATGTTTTGATGATTTGATTAAAAGATCAATAAACTTGAAATGCTTGTATACCAAGTTCATAAGAAATTATGAATAATAAAGTCACACTCTGGTTTTCAGAAAAATTCAGAAAAAATATAGACGAAGCTTCCTCTTCCGAAACTCTTTACTCTATAGACGGAGCTTCCAACTTGGAAACGCTTAAAATAAATGAAGAAGCTTCTAGCTCTTCTCACTCACACTCTGTTCCTAGAGATTGTACTTTCAAAGGGCAAAATTTTCATGATCAAAGTGTATGGACTCTTCTTTGCTGTCTAAAGCAATTGGATTTTCCTCACTACTATGATTATGTCATTAAACATAACATAGTTAATCAACTCTATTGTAGCCTCCTTACAGATGTTATAAGACTGAGTGAATGGGAATCTCAGGCACACCCTATAATTCCTTACTGTCCTGGAGACAGTTCATATGAAGATTCACCTTATTGGGTTGATCCAGTAACTGGTGAATATGAATTTGAACCACTTCTAAAATTGTCTACCATATCGGACATCCAAAACAGATATAGTGACACTGAATACAAATCCTTTGCTTCTTACTAGCAAGCTCCATTCATGGAAAGGATTGTATTAAAGGCTGTGAAACCTATGGTCATAAAGTTCCCATAGCTTATGATGACCCAGATCTGGACAAACTTAACAGCAGGCTTAGATTCGAGACCTTTGGTCCTTCTAGCCCTGTTAATTACATAAGAAGGCGTCTAGTTATCAGAGATATATCTGATGAAGACCTTTCTGAGTCCAATCCTCTTCAACAGGATTCAGACTATAATCATAGTTCTCACTCTCTGCAGCAGGGCACAGAAGCCGCCACCTCTGCTCCCCCTGAATTGGTATCAAAGCATGAAAACGTTTCTGGAAACCTCATGTTTACAGAAAACTTTGAAAGCTCAAATGCTATAAACCATAGTCAAACTTGGCCAATGGATTTAGTAATATCATAAAGTTATTATGATTTTCTGAATGATCATCATCTTAACTTTTATAGGTTCTCATCTCCCCAAAATACTTGGGTTAACAGAGAGATAATAACTCTAACTCTGATTTAGAAAATTCCAATGGAATTTAAAAGAATTGAGTACTTAAACCTAGATTTGGGTAATCCATCTAGAAAATTATTACAGTTGATAAAGATAAGTTTTGTTGTTATTTTCACAAACAGTATAAACATATCTTACATTCTGATCAAGACATCTTAATGGTGTAACTGATCTTATTATTGAGTTAGGAAAATCTCTAGAAACATACCAAGAGAAATTCCATACTCTACATTCATTCATTGACAAATCAGTCAATGAAAGAAATAAACTCCTTTTACAACTCAACCAAAACATTGAGTATATAAAAGAAGTACAGTTACATACTAAAAAGAAAACAATTAACTTGTTGAATAAACAAGATAATTTGTTAAAATCTTTTTCAGGACAGAAGGCTCACAATCTTCTCTCCAAAGAAGAATTTGAGAAACCACTACACGAATTTTCTGTAAACAACAGAAAATATATAGGATCTGAAATTAATCATATTCAACATATGATAATAAAAATTTCAGAATCAGTACTTGAAGAAGTATGTGGAATGAATTTTCAAAATTCACATTTTCTTGAAGCTAAAAAATATGTAGACAGTCATTGCTTGAAAAATAGTAAGAAAGCTAACTACACTCAAATGACTTTTCATCTCAAGGAGATCAAGTAAAAGTTGCCCAAAACAACTTGATTATTGCACTCCTTAGTGGACTACATTTTAGACTTAATTCGCTGGAACAACGTCAGAAAAATGTAGAATCTGCAAAAGCAAAGGTAGGACCTTCCATTGAAGATCTGGAAACAGCCTTTAGCAAAATGAAAGTTAGTCCTTCTGGTGAGATAAAACCTTCCAAAAAGAAGCCGACCACTTTCATAACTTACAGTATTCCCGACACTCGTGAATCTTAGGCCATTTGCTGGACCTAGTAGAACATTGAGTTCAGGAAGATCTTCATTCTCTGAACAAAGAGACAATTCCCTAGTAGGAAGACTTATGTCCAGAAGAAGAGAAGAACCTTTAGTTCTAGAAAATGTTACTGATGTCAATCAAGACATAGAAATATTTTTTAATAATGAACTAAGATTACTTAATCCCAGAGGAATCTACAGAACATAAACCTGGAGATTTCAAACAGGATTATATCAACACCATAGGGAACAACTCCTTAGTGTTCCAGATGGACACCAAGAAGAACTGATTTTTATAGATAACAGATCTGCTAAATAATTGTTAAGCAGACATCACAAACTTATTCATTTTGGCCTCTTGATCATAGGGATAAAAGTGATGGCAAGAAAAGGACTAGATGCAAAAGCCCTAGTTGTACTTGTCAATCCAAGGCATCAAAATTTGGAAAAAGCAAATTTTGGTACTGTTGAAATCGACCTTAACAACACTGTACATGTTACTTACATTGTTCCTAGAAGAATGACAATGTCTATCAAAGATTTTGTCAAACTAAAAAACCTGATCCAAACCAAAGGATTTGAAGGATTTACAAGAGATAACGTTCTGGTTAGTATTCATTTTATTGGAAAAACCATGACAAATGATGCTTCCAGAGTTAACTTAAAAATCGATGGAATCATACAATCATTGGGATCTAGTACTGTTAGAATACTAGCACCTTTGGTTATACCATCAGAAGTTAATTCTGGAACTGAATGATGTATTCAAAACCCAAACAGCTCAGCAACTGTTAATCTTCTTCCACAAGAAGCAGTAACATATTTAACTGCAGGAGGATATATGGCTATCTGCTTCATGGATTATCAACCTGCAAGTGACTCTCCTGATATTGATGATGAATCAATACAAGAAACGGATAGAATTTTACTACATCAAGATAGATAATATGCCAAAAATCTACCAAGATGGTGATACTTAGTTCCAAACGGGAATGAAATATGATGAAGATATGATGTAAAACTTGCGAAATGTCTCTCATATTAATGATCATATCCCCTGGGAAGCTTTTTTGGGACAATTAGAAGACCTTAGAGTCATAGTTGTTTATCCAAAGAAAAAGGTCATTAAACCAAAGGAAACTCTTATTACTAATACTAGTAATAAAAAAAACCTTTGAAAAATAAAGATTGTAAAAGTCCATGCTTCTAAACATGAACTAGAAAAATCTTTAATAAAATCAAACTATCCAGCTACTAAACTGGAAAAGTTTGAAACCCCATCTCAATAACAGACTTCATTTCTCTAACCTGGCAAGACAAATTAGATAAATATAGTCAGGAAACTGAATCTATTAACACTTCTGAGCAAAACTCAGAAGACGTACAACTCTCCAAATTTGAGACATATGAAGTAATATAATCTTCAGAAGATCTCATGTTGGAAGAAGAAATATCAAGAAGATACTAATGTTACTAAGCAAAAAGAATAAAAAACTTCTTCAATCACAGCAAATGTTGAGATTGATGAAGATCTATTTGCTGATTTGCTTGAAGAATGCTCTAATCCTTCAAACAAAGGATTAAGTGAATTAATTTCAAGAAATCTTAACTGTGACAAAGCTGAACCTAGTAATAGGAAAAGCTGCTTTCTTGAAACATTCCTTGAAGACAGTTTGCCCTAAGACAATCTGATACATCTTTAATGAAGTTTGAGTTTATGGATCAGCAATTGATTCCAAAACTAGAAAGGCAAGAAACTATGACTTATGAACAAGGACATCCTCTTAGAAAACCTGTCATTTACAATAGTCATGAGAATCCTGATCTCAGAACAAATGGGAAACAGCAACCTCATGATCTGAATTACCATTTCTCTAGTGCGCTCCTAAATCTTGCAGGGGTCCATCGTCATAATTAGAATACATATCTCAAACAATGGACTGACATAGTTTATAGAGATTATCAGTTATATCACTGTAATATCACAGATGGTGAAGGCGTGGTAAAAGTTGCTGAAAACTATCTTGGTGATGTTGCAAGAGCAATGTGGGAAGCTTATAAAGTTTCCTGACAACGTTGCTAGACTGGTTGCCCATGGCAACAATACAAATAACTTTACTTACCTTATTCATAGAATCACAACTGCAAGTGATGTGAATACAGGGCTTACTGCAAGGCAACAAGAAGCCATGAGAGACTTAGAACAACTACAACTTAGAAATTGGGTTAAAGTTATCTATTTTCTCCAAGACTTCTTAGCCCTAGCTTCTATCTCAGGACACTATTATAGTATTGAATTGGGACAAAGGTTATTTACTAAACTTCCTGGTGAACTTGGTAAAGAAATTACCAATGCGTGGAAAAATACATAGAGCAAAAATATCTTTCCTGAAGTTGATAACATAAGGAGTAGAATTATTGCTATTATAGATGAGCGTAAGAAAAGATGTACCTACATCAAAATCCAAAAGGATCTTAAGCGACAAATTATGGCTTTTGTAACCAGATATACACTTCTCAACAGTATGATACTCCTGAAAAGACTAAGTCTACTAAGAAGACATCAAAATCTTCTAAGAAGCAGACTAAGACTCCTACTAAGAAGTATTACTTGAGGAAGTCTGGTAAAAAGAAGCCATATCTCGATAAAGACAAGCATGTCAGAAAACATAATGTTGAAAAAGTTTATCAAGATATTGTTACATGCTTTGCTTGCCATAATACTGGCCATTTGAGCTCCAAATGCCCTAATAAACATAACTTGTTTACGCGGAAAGCATGCTTAATAAATACTATCAGTGAAGATGTAATTTCTATATCTTCAAATGTTTCTAAAAATTCAGAAATATATAGTATTTGTAGCCTAGAAGGGTATAAAGTGGAAGAACAATTAGTTCTAAATGAGCAAACTTCATATGCATATTTACCAGAAGAAATCCAACATAAAGATCTACTTTCTAGGTACTCTTTATATGGATTGGAATCTCATTTTCAAATTAATAATGAAAATGAAGATCTCTTTACATTACTTGATTGTATGGCTTTTGATAATCTTGAAACATACAACTTACCACCAAATATTCTACATGAATGTCGACATAATTGGAAACACAGGGATGGAAGTGACAATGTTAAATGTTGCAACTGTCCCTGGTACAAAAATGTATAGAACTTGTACAAAAAGATGAATGTCTCTGTTTGCGTGAACTTGTACAAAAAGATGTCCGTTGCAAAAATGTATAGAACTTTTACTGATTCCGAGTAAGATCGATGCATAATCTAGAAGATAACAATACCAACTCCTTTGTGCTATACCTAATAAACATCTTAGATGGGCATCTTTGAAGATAGATTGGTTTCTGTTGGCATTGGGGTATGTTATTACGCTTTGTAGTGATTATGGCGATGATCTGGACAAGGTTCTATTACACTCGTCATTCAACCTTGCAATTTTCGTGCCATCAGTGTAATTTACGACCAGTCGCATACACTTAGTGTTTCAGATCGAGCTTTGGCTTCAACAAACATTGTAGCTTGCCTACCCATTTGCAATCGTATAGGATTATATTAATATTGATCAGCCTATCAGCATCCCCTACGGTCAATAGAGGTATCTTTTTTTCGTAAACAAAGTAATCTTTTTATGTAAATAGAGGCATCTCATTTCTTAAATAGAGGTATATGATTCTCTAAACACTTATGTTTTTTTGCAACAGACGTATTTTTTTGTACAAGTTCACGCAAGAGACCCCTTTTTTGATAGAAAGAGGTCTTTCTTCGTAAAGAGACAAATCTTTTTTCGAAAACATAGACGTTTTTTTCCATAAGTAGAGACACATTTCTATGTAGACAAAGGCTTCTCTTTTTCTAAACAGAGGTATCTGATTCCATGAACAGAGACATATTTTATGCAGACAGAGGCCTATCTTTAGGTAGACAGAGGTATCTTTTTTTATAAACAGAGTAATCTTTTTATGCAAACAGAGGTATCTCATTTCTTAAATAGAGGTATCTGATTCTATAAACACCTATTCCTTTTTGCAACAGACGTATCTTTTTATACAAGTTCATGCAAACAGAGACATCTTTTTCCAAAAACAAAAACACATTTTTATGTAAATAGAGGCATCTCTTTTCCTAAACAGAGGTATATAATTCCATGAATAGAGACATATTTTTATGTAGCAAGATGCATCTCTTTTCTTAAACAAAGGTATATGATTCCATAAACAGAGACATTTTTATATAGACAGAGACATCTATTTTTGTATAAGTTCACACAAATAGAGAGCTCTCTTTAGGTAAAACAGATGTATCTTTTTTGTTAATAGAGAAATATTTTTATGTGAACAGAGGCATCTCATTTCTTAAACGGAGATTGTTTTTGGATTTCGTCTAATTCCAAAAACAATATTAAACAAACATGTCTTTTTTCCACCGTGCCTGTCAGTTGCCTGTTCGGTAACTGTGAAGTACATTTCAGCTTGTTGTGTCCAACTGCTCCACATCTACCACACTTTTGCCTTTTGCAAAACTTTCCAGTTGATGGTATTCTGGTTTTGGTCCTGCGGTCATGCCTTGGTGTACATAATGGTGGGAGCACAATCATAGATTTCACACTTTCAGAGACCTCCCAATCAGCTTCATTGGGCATCTGGAAAACAGATTCTTCATATATTGACCTCTAATAGTTAGCTTTATAATACGTGAGCTCAACCAGTACGGTTGCCTCTAGCCATGTCAATGAGCGGAGTGGCTCGCCTAAATTTACGCCCGAGCTCGGCTCGAGCTTTTTTGGTCCCTAGCCTAAAATGCCCAAGCTGAGCTGAGCCGAGCCGTGCCAAAGCTCAGTCGCGAAATTTAGGCTTGACCCGAGCTTTAGCTTAGGCCTTTTCCGAGCTGAGCCGGCCTAGTTTTTTTTTTAATAAATAACACAAACATGGTAGTGGTGGAGATAAAATATGGTGTGATAAACAAAAATAGTAGCGACAATATACTTACCCTTTATATGAAATTGCAAGACAAATAATTAAATTATTACAAAGATAACCCTCCTCTTTTTTTTCAGGGTTGGGACCAGCTACATTCATTGCAGGCGGAGTTAAAATTGTACATGAATGAAACATTTCATGTACAATTTTTTTTAAAGAGTAAATAAAATTTTTAAAATTAAAAATAAGGAGATTTGAAACTTACAGAATTAAAGCGAGCCTCCAATACTTTGTTGCTCTAACTCTTCCGCTGATATTCTATTCACTTTATGTTGCATACATAATTCTCCAGATTCCCAATCTTTTAGACATATTAGAGCCTCTAATATATCTTCTTTAAGTCTTGATCATTCATCAGTTAATATCTGACCACCTAAATTAAATGCAAATTTAGATGCTACTATCGATACTGGAGGAGTTAGTAGATCACGTTCAATTTTTGATATAATTGGATATTCTCTTGCGTTATACTGCCACCATTTTAGAACATCAAAAGACTCCACTTCTTTAGGTGATAAAACACTACGAACATTTACTTGTAACAATGAAAATAACTCAGCTGGAATATTGCTATTTGTATTAGCAACATTTACCGTGTCATGGCCATATGAACTATAATTAGTTCAAGGAACATCTACATCTAAAAACTCTAACATTTCATTTAAAGGTTCAACATTACAAGGAGGTTGACTTTGAGAAGAACTATTACCTTGACCTTCCATTGTAGCATAATGCATGTACATTTCTAATAAACAATCTTTTATTTTTGGAGAGAAAATTCTAAATCCAAGTTCTGCTTAATTCCTTTTACAAGAGAGTTAGTACCTTTTAAATTAAATTGAGGATCCATCACAGAAGATAAAATAAATATCAAGGGCAACTCCTCCCAATATTTTTTTAAGCTTCTCTTCCATTAAATAGATTACATCAACAAAAATTGGTAGATCTCTTTACCTTTTAAACATTTTTGCAATTTTAAAAATATGTGGTAAAATAATTAGAGTCGTAGGATAGTAAACATTGCTACACTCATTTGTAGCTACATAAGAAGGCTCTAAAAATTTCATAATAGAAAATGCAGTAGAACGTTCCCAATCCTCTAAATTTTTGTCAAGTCCATAAGTTTGTCGACCATTATAATATGCTGAAATAATTTTTTAATATTTATAACATGAACGTAACATAAGATATGTAGAATTCCATCGATGAGGTACATCAGTGGCCAATGATTTCTCTTGTAAGCCATTCTTTATGCACATAATGGTAAATGCTTGTCTTCGAGCTAGTGATGTATTAATAAAATATAATGGTAGCCTAATTTTTGTCAATTCATTTTTTATGTATTCTAACCCACTTTGAAAAATCAAATTAAGAATGTGACAAACACAACGCATGTGGAACAAACACCTCTAAATGCAGGACGAACCTCTTCCATAAATCTTTCAGCAACTAGTTTATTAATGGCAGCATTGTCAAATGTAAAACTTCTTACCATGTCTTGCATACCGCATTCATCTATAATGCTTTTCAAAAATAAGTAAATGTTAGTTGCATTATGAGGATATTCTACTACTCTAAAAGCAATAACCTTTTTATGCATAACCCACATGTTATCAACGTAATGGGTAGTAGCCGCAATATAACCTTTTTGGTTATAACCAGTCCATAAATCAGATGTAAATGACGTGACACTATTAAAATTTTTTAAGGCTTCTATAGCATCAAATTTTTCCCTACTGTATAAATTTATAACATCTGCAAAAAGGGTATTTCTAGAACAGGGCTTATACTTGGGTTGGAGATAAAATTGGCATTTTTCTGCAGCTATATATAAAGTCAGTCCCTCATGAAATCTTTCTTGAGAATAGACCCAATTGGAAAGAACTAAACTAGAACCATCAAATACAAGTTGGCTTTGTCTTGGGTCTATGCTATCAACCAGCCTCATTTTGCACAACCGTTGGATGTGTCTAAGCAAATGAGTTGTGCTTGATCCGGGTTTCCAACTAAGCTATTTACCACAATATTTGCAACATGCTTTCCAAATATCTACTCCATCTTGAGTACAAACTTTTTTCTTTGTAAAGTGTTGCCATGCATTAGATGACTCCTTTCTTGTTCATTTACCTCTCTTGCTCCTTCTTAATGAGTAGCATCCAAGTCAATTGGAAGATTTTCAAAAGTGTTTTGGGTAAATTGAGTGCTTGAAGCAGCCAAAAGTTCATCAATTTGGCTGGTATACTCCATTTGTAACACTTACAATACAAATATTTGTATGAAAAAAGTTGAAAATATAAAACTAGAAAAAAGAACTTAGATTCTAATACTGCCAAATTGAGAAACTGATTTCGTGATCGGAATAAAAGAGCAAATAAGATATTGTTTTGTTGTGTAAAATGTTAGTGTAAAATTTTAGAGTTTATAGACAAACATTTAACCGTTTTTTCTTATTGTTTTTGTGTAAAATTTGAACGTTATGATATTGAGAACATTCAAATTGAAAGCTTGATTGTTGAACAATCTGAACAAATACAATGAACAATCTTTGCATGTATACATTTCTCGGAAATCTCGCAACTCAACTACATTTTCATTTTCCTAGCTACCCTACTATAATAGACTAACACTATTTAATTTGATATGAATGGCAATTTTAGTATTTCCCATGCACAAGTACAAGACATATTTCCTTTTTCTTTAGTCAAACCATCACTCATATCAAATCTTGGCTTGCGGGGCTATGCACAAGACATTTTTTATATTTCCCTTTTCTTTGTCAAGTCCCGTCATTCATTATCTTGGGTTTTTGACAATGAATTCAACTTCCTTTTCCTTTATTCAATGCAATCATTTCAATATTTTATATTTCCCATGCACAAGCCTTGAAATGAGTCTTTTTTCTTGTCATTACGTCCTATCCGATCAATTTCTCGTCAATGCTTGGCTAACTTTGCCTTACACAAGCAAACTTTTTCTTGAGTAAATTTTTTGGTTTTTTAAATTTTGAAACGGGGCTTCAAGGCCTGTGTAAATGGGCCTTGACGGCCCGTGTAAATGGGCCGGCTAGTTTTGGCCTGGCAAGCCACATGAGTCGGCCCAGCCCGAGCCTTTCCCAAAATTTGGGGCTTTACTTGGGCCCGAGCTCATGATAAACGAGCCACGAGCTGAGCCGGCTCGGGCTTTTGCGGGCAACGCTGCGGGCTGCCCCGAGCCGACCAGCTTGTTATGCATCCCCACCTGCCTTCTTCGTTGCTGCAATTGCATGCGCACAAGGAAACTAATCTAATTGAAACCGCCTATAGGTACAAGTATTTTCACCCAAAATAACCGTGTACCTCACCTCATACTGAAACTGATCCACTGCACTTGTGGCAAGTTTTTTAGACTTGTTATAATTTTAACGATATTTATCCTCCATCTCAAGCATCAAAGTGCTTGTGCATTGCTAGGAAAACTCATGCCTTTCATGAAACCACCTATGCAATGTCTTTCTTATACTTTCAAGTAATGACTATCGAAAATTCTCAGTCTTCCTTAAGGAACGTGTTCAACAACTCTGCATTGTTGGTCGTCATGATGTTATAACGGTTTCCTTCAAAGTGTGACCCTGCCAAAAGTTCAGGGGTCGAATTTCTCAAGTATGCCCCATTCATAGAATCCAAGGTATCAATCTCATGTAGGAACTTATCAAACTTTTCAGTAGTGTATGCCTCCACTGTTTTTACAAATTATGGTACAACTTGCTACAACTTCTTTGGATATGAAGCATTAGTCTTTAGGTTTCCCCGTATGTGATAGATGCAATGACAATAATATGCATTTTCATACACGGCTTCAATACTAGCTTTTATACTTGATTGATGATCAAATATCAGAACAAGCTCTAGAGTATCTCTTTTTATTTGTTTTAGCTTCGAGAAAAACTAAGTCCACGATGTATTGTTCTCCTAATCAACTGTGCCCCAAGCAAAAGGTGTAAATCTGGATGTTTGCATCTTGACATGTGGCAACAATCATTGTGCCTCCATATTTTGCTTCCAAAGAAGTTCCATCTATACATATTACGGGCATCATCATTTGATAACTTCAAATGCAAGGTCCGAGAACCATAAACATGTAGAAGCGGTTCTCACCATCAACCTCAATGGAGAATACTGTGCCTGGATTTGTTCTCATCAAGTTATGTCCATATGCAGCCAATTTTGTGTAGCTATCCTCCAGTGAACCTGTGAGACCTTCCCATGCACATCTATTGCCTTCCTTCCAGTTTGATAGTTCAATTTAACCCCAAACTCCTGTCGACAGGCCTGTACACTGTTTTGGGATTCTGAAACTTTAGGGTTGGTAATGTGTGTTCCAACAACCCAGGATTTTGCTTATCTATGGCCATTGTTATGAATGCCTATAAAACATGTGCGCTCGCGTTCATATTTGCAAACTTTAAAATAGTCACATGATCCGACCTTCGTAGCTCGCAAACGCCACTTGCAATTTTCATCTATGCAAATTATGGTATACACACTCTTGTTTGATTTATTCACTCCGAATTCAAAATTGTGCCGCATTGCAAGAATATCTATTGCCATCTTAAGATCTTTTTTCATGTTAAATACTTGGTCAACTTTCAAGTCTTCCTCTTTAAGAATAGTGTGTGAAGTATGAGATGAGGAAGCCAATTGCTCATCATTAGCACACATAGTTTGCTCTCGATCATCTCTTGTCTATGTGTTGGGCATACAACTGTTTCGGGCTCATTTACATTCTATAGATGAATATCAACATCATTATGACACTCTATCTCCACACCGTCCCAATAACCATCTCTGTAATGTTCAAATTCATTTCTATCATTTGTTTCAAAGCCAGACTGAAAAGGACCTATTCGTATGATTTTCAACGATATTAGTAGGTACCAAGGGTTGTGTCTCAGCTCGATCATAGTGTGTTTCGACATGTGCCTCAACATGACTTTAAGGAGTGAGTGTCACACACAGAGTAATATAGTTACCATGTCTAACAATAGATAAAACCACTGCACTTCATTGTCTAAGTTGATCATGAGTGGAAAAGAGAACGTCGGGTCACTCCCCGGGCAAAAAAAACCACAACTCAATTTTTTGTAACGTCAAATCAACACTAAGCAGATGTTGCACTTTGCCAATTAATTCTGTAAACGGAGTTTCTGTGGATATAGGAAGCCCATTCAGAATTCTTCCATACCTTTCGTCCCATTTCCAGCTCCATCGTCCTTCATTATCACTTAACCACTTTCCACAAGAAACCTTAATCCATGTCGTCGAATCCATATATGAAATTAAATGATAATGGCATATCGTTAGATGCATATTTTAAACCTCATAAAATATCATTACATGTATTTATTTAGTTTAACCAAATGCAATTAATAGAGAGTTATTAGACAATCTGTCTGTTCAACTGTGTTTCTATTTATCTAACTTCTATTTATATGAGACGTCTATTTTAGTGCTCTTTGTTTACCTGACTTTTATTTACAAATTGACTCAAAGGAACATCATATTATCTGTCTAATTAACGAAAGATTTCTGTTATAGTACTTTCTGTTTAACTGAATGTTTATAAACTAAGTTAAAAGACATCTGTTACTATCATACTATCTGTCTAATTAACAAGAGATGTCTATTACCATAGAATAGTGGCCTTCGTTAAAAATGTAATAGAAAATAGATGTGTCTGTTAACAAAAGTGACCTCTGTTAAAAAAGTGGTCTCCATTGACAAAAGGCATATGTTAGTATAATAGAAACAAGATGTATTTGTTAATAAAAGTGGTCTCTATTAGAAAAAGTGGACTCTGTTGATAAGAGGCATATGTTAACAAAAAAAATGTCTCTGTTAAAAAGTGGTCAAAAGCGGTTTCTGTCAACACAGGTGGTCTCTGTTGTCAAGAGGCATATGTTAACATAAATGAAAAATAATGTATCGGTTAATAAAAGTAGTATCTTTAAAAAAAGTGGTCTCTATTAATAAGAGGTGTATGTTAACAAAAGTGGTTTCTGTTATCAATAACATTCTCTATTAAAAAGTTGTCTCTATTAACACAAGTGGTCTCTATTGACACACGGCCATATGTTAACATAATAAAAAAAATGTATTTGTTGATAAAAGTAGTCTCTATTAAAAAAAGTGGTCTCTGTTGATAAGAGGCATATACTAACAAAAGTGATCTCTGTATGTTAAAAAGGCGGCCTATGTTGAAAAAGTCGTCTCTGTTGACAAGAGGCATATGTCAACATAATAGAAAAAAGATGCCTCTATTAACAAAAAAAGGGTGGCTTCTGTTAAAAAGTTATCTCTGTTAAAAAGTAGTCTATGTTGACAAGGGGTATATGTCAACATATTGCTTTATTGACAACAATTATTAGGCTAAATTATAGACAGAGCTATCTGTTGAAGTGTCTAACAATGATTATAACCTTAGAGAGTATACAGTGGATTATTGAACAATTTGATTACATATAATCATTTCAGAAATTTTTCATGAAAGTAAGTGGATTTTTAATAACAGTGCTAAAATATTTTGGAACAAATTTTTAATTTTACAGAAATTAACTTATTTGTGCAATGCTTATATCTTGTTGGGTTTCTTTCCCTCTTAAATAGATCAAGATGAGAAGAACAAATGTGAAAGAACCAGCGAGATACAAAGAGGAGAGAGGCACTGATAATGGAAAGGAGAAAAATCAAAGAAGAATTAGCTGCAGCACTAGAACAAGAAACAAAAGCAATAGCAGTTGTAACAGATTGTTCAGAACTTCAAATTCCTTTTTTTCAAATTTAATAAGTAACAAAGACATTTTATACTAAGATTTGGAGGGCATTATAGACTTTTAAACTATAAAGCCATAAAAGATAATGAGAGGCCAAAAAAGAATACTAAGGCTTTGACTGGGCCTTTTCAGAAATTCTCCCTATTATTTAAGCCCAATATATGTTAGTAGCTCATTTTAATTGGGTTTCTTATTATGTTAAGACCTAAGGATCCATAACAGATTCTAAGATGGGCTATTAAATCCAGCTTTAATTCTTCTAGTTAGTCCAAGTTTTAGCGATCCGATTGAAGAAGTCTAAACTATTTATTTAAACTTGTTAAGACATTTTAGACCCATCCCGAAGTTTGGGGTGCGTAACTAAGGACATTTTAGATATATTGAGCAAGTTAACAAGTGAAACGAAAGAGTTAAATGAATCACCATCCAACTCATTCCAACAAGGAGATATATATACCTTCCAATCAAGGACAGATTCAAGATAAAATAATATTCATACATAAACCATATTAAGTTTCTCATTCCATACTTTAGAAGGTTAACTGTACTTCATAGATAGTAGAACATCTATGGTGGCAATTTACAATAGGTTCAAAAGTGACAATTAAAGCTAGAGCATGGTTATTCAAAATACATACGGGGGCGGACTTATACGTGAGCCAGCCCAAATGCTACAGTCCTAGCCCCTAAGACCAACTGCCAATTTCTTCCATTTTTCTTTAAGTTTTCAGCTAGGTCCAATACCACAAAAAGAGCCCAATACTTCTCCATGCCCAATAGTGAATTCTAGTCTTTTATAACGCGATTCAAACTACTAATAAAAATTCTGAGATATTTCGTTGATATCATGTCTTTGAATTTGAAGAATGAAATGGACGAACCCTAATTCCCAAATTAACATTCAAAATCAATTTGGTTTTTGAAGTACAACCTTTGGGCGTCGCTTTAGGTAAAAAAAATCTACGTCTTGTTCTTTCTTTTTGTTTCATTTTCTTCTTCTCCTTCTCGGAATTTGACTTAATTTGCCATTTTTCTCTTCTTTGTTTGCAAACCGTAAGTATATATATGAATATCAAAATGCGAACTAAAGGCCGGTTTTACATATTTGCAAGAATGATTGGGGAAGTTTTTAGTATTGTGTTTGGGGCTTTCAGTAAGAGATGAAGAGAATGAAAAGGAGGACCTAGAAACTTGAATTCCAGATGCAGAGGAGTTCTTTAAATGTGGTCTACGGACCGCACTCAACTTTCCCTTAACACATTAAAAATCTATTCTGACCGCACTGAAGTTTTCCTCAGTCTACCTGCACCGGCGACGATTGGGAAGCCGAGCGATGTCTCCGAAGATTGTTTGATTTCGTTTTTTCTTTTAATTTGAA
>CAVNYN010271085.1:41664-54849 GCA_963692815.1 Nyctanthes arbor-tristis
TTTCATTTTCTTCTTCTCCTTCTCGGAATTTGACTTAATTTGCCATTTTTCTCTTCTTTGTTTGCAAACCGTAAGTATATATATGAATATCAAAATGCAAACTAAAGGCCGGTTTTACATATTTGCAAGAATGATTGGGGAAGTTTTTAGTATTGTGTTTGGGGCTTTCAGTAAGAGATGAAGAGAATGAAAAGGAGGACCTAGAAACTTGAATTCCAGATGCAGAGGAGTTCTTTAAATGTAAAATCATATCATATCATATCACAATATATAATAAAAGAGTTTTCAATTGGATTTGGATTCTCAATTGCAATTTTCCTGCCCATAATTTTGCTGACATCATCATGACGTTGTACAATTTTTCAAAATTCATTCCATTATTCCTCTTTCTAAAATCACAAAATTTTATCTTTATATAATTTTTAAATTTTCTTTTCTTAGAATCCTTGAATCTATAGAAACCAAACCCCAAAAAATATCACTTTTCTATTATTACAATGTATATTATTATTTATTTTTATTTAGTCTTATATTGCATGAAAATCATAAAGTTGAATTAAATTTTCTTGAAATCGTGCTAGTTTATGTAACCCTTTAATTTATGTATTCTACGGGCGTAGTGATTATATATATCTGTGTATCATGACACGGTTGTTACAGGGCATGGAGCATTACGTTTCAAGTATTATTCTTTACTGTTGTTCCAACTAGACAAACTTTTTTTAAATTATTGTCTACAAAAATTTTACGTTACTACTTGTCATGCATGAAACTCTAGATATGTAAATAAAAAAAATATTTTTCTGTTAGAGAAATTATAACTCAACTACTATTTATCTCCATGATTGGATTTTTTAATGAAAGTCTTCTGAGTATAGAACAATTTGGAAATATATATATATACACACAAGTTTTGTCAACGCAAAGTTAACTCACTAACCTAGATAATACAAAAAAGGAAACTCCTTCATTAAAACGAAATTTTAAACAAAATTTGAAAAACTTATAAGCCTCATTTTCAAGTTTTAAAGATCAAACTTTTCTTATTTGGATATTCATCATGAGTTTTCAATAATTTATATTAGTTTATTTCGATATTCATCACGAGTTTCGATATTCAAACTTTTCTATTAATTTAAAAATCAAACTTTTCTTATTTGGATATTCATCACGAGTTTTTTATATTCTTTTTTATTTTACTTTGCTCATTTCTTTCTTTTTTTGTCAGCATTTATAAATAATTATGAGGTTTATAATTTTTTATTATCCGCTACCAATGTAAATTTGATGGCGAGTAATTGTTCAATTTATTATGAATCAGTATTTTTTTAAGAATTATTCTTCCAGCTACTGAATTATTTGAAAATGAAGGCATTATAAACTAATTGTCTGGTATTATTTCTATTTTACGTATTTCCTTATTTATTTATTATTTATCTTTGTTTGATTTTCAAAACTTTCTTTTCAGAGTTCTTGATAATATAGAAATCAAAATTTATTTCAAAATAGCTTATATTAGAAATTGAAACTTAGATCATAATAACTTAGAGCAAATCAACTCATTTATTTGCTTTTTTTTGTGCAATAAAAATCTATTTACCTATATCACACCAACATCTAAAGAGACACATAATATAATTCTTTCATAATAGTACATGACTAAATTTTATTTTCTTGAAATCTATGATTTAACTTGAAAATCTTTGTGACTATTCTTTTAATCTTTGTTTCTATATCATTATGTTACGACGATTAGGTTGTAGATGATGTAAAAAAATTATTTTCTTAGTCTTTTTTCTCTATAGACGTGAAGCTTTCAAAATATCGGCTGAATTCATGTTGTTATTTTATTTGATTTAATTATTATATTGTGACTATTTATTGTTTTTTGCAGTTTATGTGATGAGTTTTTTTATCTGACATATTGGGAATTTATTTCGCCGTGCAACGTACCAGTTGAATATTAATTCATCGATATTTTAATTTGACGAAGACAACAATGATTTTAGAGAAAATTTTGTGAACAAAGAAAGATGAAATCCACAAGAAGAAAAGGAGTTGCACAAAATAATTACTCCTTCCATTCCTGATCTCATCAAAAAGAACTCTTTTAGGATGTCGCACATATATTGTAACGCCCCAAATTCTGAGAACCTAGGACGTTAACGATATTTTCTTTCTTTTTAAAATAAGCAAATTAAAAGGGGTAAATACGCGGAAAAATAATCTTGAAATTAATATCCTGAAAACGAAGGATTTACTGATGTCAAAAATAAGGAATTTAAAATATTCTGGAACAAGTAAAAAGGTTTAATTCATTTCAAAATAAATTTCTAAATTAATTGACACCACTACTCAATGTCTCTCATCTAATTCTGAACCTGCAAAATGTTGTAATTTGAAAAGGTGAGTATTTCATAGACACACTCAGTAGTCTCGGCGCAAATTAATTAATTATACCACAAATATACATATAAACATGTATCTATATGAATATCTCAAATAAGTTCTTTACTTAAAAACAAGCATCGTATAGTAAATGCAGGTTTCCGACTCTCGTCTCATGCGATAAAGCAAGTAAATACTAACACATAGTAATCAAGTATTGCATGCATCTCATAAATATTCTCGTCTCGTCTCGTCTCGTCTTAAGCATAAAGTAAACTCATGCATATAATAAACACATAAATCACATACTTACATGTATACTGACAGTGTAGATGGATTAATTTTGCGCATACTTTTGAAAAAACTTTTTCTAGAAAAATGAGACTACCTTGAACTTGTGAGCTGAGCAACCTTTATAAAAATCTTACTCGCTTATGAATCTCCATGCGTCGTTTAGTCAAAATAAAATAAATTATTTTGGCACAAAAGAAGTAATACTTTATAAAAAGGAAATAAACTTTAAGGACTAAATTGAAACTCTAGAATAGTTTAGGACTGGGGCTAAAAAGGTGGATGAGAAGCTTTAGGGATGAATTCATAAATATTGAAAGTTAGAAAACCTATTCAGCTAAATTAAAACCCTGGGACCGAAATATATAAATATGGAACTATGGGGACTCAGGTGTAATTTGAAATTCAATAAAATCCTATTTCCTAACTCAAACGCCCCAAAATAGAAGCATCGAGTGATGAGGTACGGGTGACTCCTCGCGCAAGATTGCCACAGGCGGAAGGAATTCCGACGAGAGGGTCAGGGACGCGGCTGGGGTTCATGTTGGCCAGGGAGGTTTGGGCTCAAGATTTGTGGGTTTCGTGTGGCTGGTGGGTGCGACCGATGCAAGGGCGCAGTGTTGGCTTCGCGAAGGGCTACGATCGAAGCTTGGAGCTTTGTTCTTGGGTTCGTCCGAGAGTTGGGTTCGAGGGATAGGTGGCATGGGATGAATTCTTCGTTCGAAATTTTCAGTTGTGACCCTAGGGGATTGAGAGGGTGTCGCAGTCTTGGCTGGCTTCTTGGAATTCCAGCGGATAACTGGCCAGAAATCGGCTGGTTTCTTCGCCGATGGTAGTAACGGCGTTTGGGGTTGGTTCGGGGGTTGGTGAAGAGAGGCAAGGCCTTAGGTTCGAGATTGGGGTCGCAACTTCAGGGACCGAGAGGGAGTTGCGGTGTGAGACTCGGGCGATAGTGGCGTCGCGGTGGCGCAGAAATTTTCCCAGCGTGGCTGTTGCCATCCGCGCCAGTGGTGATGTGGTAGTGATACCAATGGTGACGGCCGGTGGTGTGTATATGTATGGATCAGTGTGTATGTATAGAAGTGGATCAATGTGATATAGAAACTGCCTTCTTGGTGTTAGTGTGTATATGTGTGTGTATTGATGTGTAACTAACTATTGGTTTAAAGAAACATAAGCAACTGGTGTGGAAGGGGACTCACGGATTCTTGACTAGAGAATGGAACCAAATTTCAGCTGAAATTCTGTGTGTGTAATGCGTATCATTAAAGGAAGTTTATAGGTTTGAGTTAGTGTTCTGATGTAATTGATTGTTGTATAGGAATTGTAATTGTGTTTGAGTTGGGACTTGAATTCTTGGTTAGGTTGAGCGGACGTAGATTGGGGTCATAGGTGATTAGGAGTTGTAAAAAACAAGAATTTCATTCTTGTTCAATGAAACTTCAAACGAGTTCGTCGGTGCTAAGGAATTGAGAATTCTTGTTTAATTGAAATTGAAGAGAACGTGTTATGCCGGATGAGAAGATAATATGAATCTGGATTTTCTTTGAAAAACTATAATTGAATTATACATACATAGTATAAAACCTTTTTTTGGACTTCAATAAAATAATTGGAATTAAAATAAAAATGTATATATATTTTCTTTTAAAAAAACAATTTAATTAAATTTTTGAAATATGTATGACTAGACGGGAAATAAAGACTTTTTTTAAAATAGGCGAGATTATAACGACGCGCTTTGATTTAATAAAATTTTATTCTTAAATTTTCCAGTCGCTACATATATGATCTCCATTTATATTAAAAGTCTAAGATCCTTTGTATTTCTTTAAAAATATATCCATATTTAATATTTTAATTATAACTATCAATTTTGAATTTTGCTCATAAAAAAGGTACTTAGGAAGGGTATTTTTTCATGAGTATGAAAATTTTTATCTGACCAGGTATTCAGTGAATACGGGTATGTACATGTCCGATATGTATTATTAGACTGTTAACTAATAATATGAAATAAGTTAGATGGTTTAAAAGTGAAATATAGTAAATCATTAATCGAGTATATAAGAGGATAACTATTAATACAGTATCAAAATTATATATTTATTATTTTTGTTATGCAAATCCGATTAACACATCGTTGTCCAATATTTATAGGGCTGGTTAAGATAGGTCGGGTCATGGAGCCGAGTAGAACGCCACCATAACCCACAAAAGGACTCATGAATTTTTCTCCCTTTCAATTAATGTTATGTACAACGCATTATTAATTGATAAACGTAGAATAAATCAAAACCTTTATTTAGAATTTTAAAGTTCCCAATATTAACTAATATAATAACATGATTCTTTCAATTCGATAGAAAAATCCTTTCAAAAAAATAATATAATAAAAAATAAAAATAAATTACCATAAATTTATAGGTCGATCAGTCAAATTACCGTATCTAATCATTTCTACACATTTTTAGAATTAAATTTATTTTAAAAAAAGAACAAAAATGCTTGGTGGGTCATGAGTATATGGGCAGGTCCAACCTGACCCGCAGCCGTAGACCCACTTTAGGTAGACAATATTGCATCATACCTGTCTTTTTCCTCTAATTAGGCATGGCGGTTCAATCATATTAGGGGTAGGTCTCACAAGTTTATGGGTTAATGTTTCAACTTATCATCTCTAATTACTTGACTGCTAATTATTATAACTTTATATAAGTTAGACAAGTGAATTTACACGATGTGTTTGAATGATATCAGAATTATGAACTTAAGTATTTTACTATAAATATCTCATAGTGAATTGTAATTCTCATATCAATTTATAATTTTATACGATACAATTGGTATATTGTACTTTATTTATGACATGATGTCCACACTCATACGTCAATTTTGATATAAATATACATTATAACTCTGTCTGTGCAATGGACGAGTGAAAAAATCTAGTGTTAATAATTACAGAGAAAATGGGCAAACAACTAGCAGTAGACAATGACATTGATTTTGGAATTTTCTTTTGCCCATTTTGGCTTTTGCTAGCACATGTTTCCTGCATCATCTTCTTATTTTCTTTTATACTAATGGTCCGTCCCTTGTACAATTTGAACTTGAATACTACTTAACTTTTATTTAATTAGTTAACTTGTGTTATTTTCTTTTCAGGTGTTATTTTATTTTCAGCAAAAACTTTTCACTTCATCAAGAAATATCTCCCACTAATCTTCTCTCAATTCTTGAAGAAAAGCTTTTGTAGAATAGACAATACCTAATAATTTATGGCAGGAAAAAAAATTTTCTCCATCCCCTTTCACTCGCATACTTTTCCTACTAATACTGTATCCAGTTCGGTCCTAGATAAAATCTTGGGGCCGTCCCTAAATACATGTTACTTAACTACTTATTTAGCCACCTATATAGGCCTAACTTTAATAAACTCTTTGGTATGATCATATATATATATATCTTGTAATGGGTACCAAGATAGTAGTTTAAACCCAGATTTTCCACTTGTAGTTGTCTTGAAAGTCCCACACTTAAATATCTATAAAAAAATAGTAAAAATAGAGTGAATCTTAGGGCTTGGCATAAGAACCGGAAACCTGACCCACCCGAGGGTTTTCTACCTTGGCAGGTTGTGGGTCTCAAATATAGCAACCCGACTTGGGTTGGGTCGGTCCATGGATTGGACCGTCTAACCCGAGTAAACCCATAGAAGCCGACCCAGTTAAAAACCATGTCGGTTCTACATAAAACTCAATTCTTTTTTCCTTTTTTTCCCCATAATAGCAAAACACGTTTTCATATCCCAAAACAAGGAAGAAAAACATTTCACTACACAATAAAACATTAAACACGCATTATGCTAACCCATCTCTCACTCTCTGCCACTCACTCACTCCACTCGCACGTTGCACACATCACTATCTATCTTTATCAATGTGATCTTCATCTTCCAACCACAGTCAGTGTTTATCACCATTGATCTTCAAGTTTATTTCATCTTCCAATCACTACAAGCATTAAGCAATTTCATATTTCACTTACAGTTATGTTGATCTTGCTTTCTTGAAGATTAAGGTTTGTTTAACAGAGGGCTTTAAGTTTTACTGCTGAGGTTAGTTGAGGAGTTTGAGAGAAAGATGGTTGAAAACTCACAAGGAAGGTGGGGCAGTGGATTTGGAATAAAAAAATTAGATTTGGGGTATAAAAATTAAGGATTTTATTGTTTCTTTCTTTGGGCCAGGCTGTGGGCAAACTATACCCAAAACCTGATACAAACTGACCGGACCTAGGTTGGGCTGGTTGGAGTCGGGTTTCGAGGCCGAACCGGTTCAATTTGGTATGGGATTTCCAAACCCAATTTGGTGTCGGGTCAGTTTTGGGTTTGGCCCAAACCTGATAAACCTGACCAGACGTTCACCCATTGAGTTTCATGAAGAAACCCCGTGAGTGGCCAAGATTGCACAAATATTAATAAGCCAAATATCGAGAAAAGTAGTTGAATAAATTAATAATATTCAACGGATAACGCAGTTTAATTGTTACAAGACTAGGTGAGCTAATTACAATGAATTTGTAAGTCCTAACACAACCATTATATTCCTCTAAAAAATTGTGTATACTTATTTAAATTCATTTATTATTTTATTTTTCTTTTCTTAATCAAATTACTTGATTGTTAAAATAAAGTGAGAATTAAGAATTTCAGTACTTAATTCAATTCTGATGGGAATGATACTCAGTTTCAAATTCTACTTTATTACTTATTCGACCCTTGCACTTGCGGATACATTACAAATTTGTCGTAATAATTTTACAATGCAGGAGCAATGCATCCATAGCAAAATCTAATACTGTTTAGCTTATGTGCAACAATGAACATATTGGGAAGGAAAGAAAATAGAGTACTGCATATGGTTTCACAGTAAACAAGTACTTCCCTTGTTGCACGATGCATGTTCAAACTTTATGCATACAGCTGAGATATCAGAACAATTACTGAAACTGCATAAAGAAAATAGAGTCTGATGAACATTAATCACTTCCGATCTCCATAAGCCCTAAAACAAATGCACGAAAAAGAATTTAACATCCAGTATTGTGTCATTTTCCTTCTTTTTTTAGGTATCCCAACGACTGTTTACAGTTTTCTACCAAATCCCCAAAGCTATACAATAAGATGCGTAACGCTACATATCAGCACATTTTGTTGGTGCAAATCCTAGTCTCGACCTTTTGGTGTCATACAATATATGGAAATTCTGCTGCTGGTAGTTGCCAATAATGGACAGAGCCGAGCGAGGAGTCCCCAAAATTGCCAAACACACAACTTGGTCTGGCTCAAGCTTGATAAAATAATTCTCCAGTGGGAAATTCCATACTGCTCCATCCCTGAACAGAATCCCAAATGAGGGCATATCCAATTTCACATGTCCTGATACATTATAACAAGGATCCAATATTGGAAAATCTCTCACAACTGGATATCCCTTGGTCTTCTTTACAAAAGCTTCTTTGATAATCTTATAAGCAGGATCTGCAAAGTAACTCAATGTCGTCCCCGAGTCAATGATAGTACCACCAGCACCTTCTGGTGACAAATTCCACATCTCAGATGGTATATTTAACGGCTCTCCTCCAACCAAAATCGACTTTATCCCAACATAATAGAATGTATCCACTGGATTTTCTTTCCCAGCAACAAATGAAGTAAAATTCAATTCAGGATGGCTCAGAAGCTCTTTATCCTCACCAAAGATCAACTTGCTACTAACACTTGTATTGCTATTACGATCCACGAGACAATAAGAGAACGAATGACCATAAAATGATTGAAGCTGTGAGGAAAACGAAAGCGGCCCCCTGCCAAGTCCTAGCAATCCAGCAGCACCATGGAATAGGCCTCTATTCCAATGACCACATCCAAACATCACATTTTCGACTTTCCTAAACTCCGTCTTCCCATTTTGCATTGTGAGATTAACAGTGAAGGTTTCCAGTGCAAAATCACCAGTGGTGTTAGAGCTATCTCCATACCAATAATAATAAGGACAGCTTTGATTCATATCTCTTTGCATTGCTGTGGGGGATCAGTGGATGAGACGAGGTGACAACGGGGATCGTGACAGCTTATATTTCTGAAGGAAATCGAATCTTTGGGATCATAATAAGGGCCATTTTGCTCAAAACATTCATAACAAGGAACACATTGAATCCAGTTAAGATCACTGCCAGTGTCAAGAATTAAAGAGAAGTGTCTAGGAGGGGTACCCACAAACACATCAATGAAGTACTCTCCTGAACCAAGACTGACCCCTGATTCAAGTGTCGCCATCAGTTGACCGGAGAACCCACTTTCCGGCGAGGCTGCAGGCGGGGAAGACTTTTGGCCACCATCTTTCTCCTGTAGTCTTGAAATGGTGTTCTGGTTCTTTTTCTCTACGATTCTTTTATGCAGTGTCTGGATTCTAGTCAAATCCTTCGCCGTCGACTCCGTTAAACAATCTTTGGCCTTAACGTGTTGCCATTCTGATCTATGCTTCAGGTGAAGTTTGACGGCCGGCTTTTGTGGGCCAGCCGGAGCCGGGAAAGCTTCTCCATTTTCCGGTGTCAGAGATGATTGGGCCGTGCTTTTCTTCGCCTCTGAAAAGCTGCAATCCGAAGAGGAAACAGCATTGAAACTCAAATGATCAGGAAATTTTATGCCTGAATGGTTGAAATTCAAATTCTTGGCCCTTGAAACAGCTCCTCCATGGGCTACAAAACTAAAGGAGGAGAACAGGCAGAAGTACCCCAAACCCAGAACAAAAAAATTCTTGGACACCATGAATCCTTAACAAAAACAGCAAGAATCGAACAAATTTAATAGCAAAAAAAGAGCCCAGAAGAAAAAAAAAGAACGGGATAGAGCTTGAAATGAAAATTTCTCTTCTCTTATTGAGAAAACCAGAGAAATGAAGAGGCAAGAAGGAAGGTAGGTTATGAGTAAGCGGGTCATTGGCGTCTGTGCTGAAAGCGAAGAAAGAAATTAGGGGAGAAGGGATGTTTGAATTTAGACTTTGAACATCTCCAAGTCCACACTTTTTCAGATGTCCAATGCAACGCTGCGCCAGAGCTGAACGCGGTTTCATATAACAATTTTTTAATTTTGATATAATAATAATAATATAATAATAATAATATATTATTATTATAAACTCGAAATCCAGGAACGGAGAGTATTTAAAGAGCATGCTTTCATCTTCAATAGTACGTAGTCTTATTACTTATTTTAAACTTTTGACTGTTCCAATAATAGTAGTAATAATATAATAAATAATATACCGTTATTGCTACCCGAACTAGCTGCAACGTTTTGAGAAAGAAGAAAATAGTGAAAATAGACATATAGATATATAGATAACAATGTGTTTTTTTCTCTCTACTGTTAAGAGAAAATCACTTCAAAAAATAAAAAGAAAAAAGAAAAGGAAAAAAAGCCAATTTCATATATAAATTGAACGGGTGGTATATATAAGAATTTTTTTTAAACGTATATATAAGACTTTAAATTGTTCTTTTTAATAAAATTTATATTTTTGGGTAAATTTCACATAAGATTCTTCACCTTTACAAAATATGCAATTTCATCCTTAACTTTTTTTCTACCTTTAGAATTTTTTTTCACAAAAACTCTTTATTGACGGAATCCATCCATTTTGACCATTAGAGCTAAAGAAAATGATCTACATTAAATATAAAAATAAAAACAGCAAATGTTTTTTCAAAAAAAAGTTAAAAAAAATAAAAATATTCATATTCCCTCTTTTTACATACTGATCCTTGGTAATAATTTCAACGATCCAAATCAAGAAATAGACAGTGATAATAAAAGATATAGACCTTCTTTTAGACTTGAATTCCTAAATAACTTTTTATTGACGACGGTAACTGAAATAAGGCGTAGTTGATTTGGTGGATTCTCATGAAAAAAAAAACATTAATCTAATACACAATTTATTGGCTTGTCTTGACACAATTTAGAGATAACATGAAATTGGCATATGCATTGATAAACCACGTAAGAATACTTTATAGTCTCTCAAGTTGGCATCATGATAATAAAAAGCTTTTTGGTATTTTATTTTTTAATTTAACGAGATGGATTAAAAAAAAGTCATTTTATTTTCCTTTCGTGATCAATATTGACATATTTCATCCATAAGGTTTTTTTATGAGAAGTTTTGAAATGTTAGGAATTCCAAAAGTTCAAAAAAAGTTACGAAGAAATTGTTACATTTTGCAAAGATTAGGGACTTCTATGAAATTTACCGTCATTTTATTATTAGCAATTTGCATTATTTTAAATCGAGATAATAATAACCAACCGAATGCTTTGCATTTTTACCTAAGAGGAAATAGACTTTTCCATTCATATCAATCAATAAATTAATAACTAGATTCTTTAAAAGATTCAGGGAGTTGCTTATTTTTCTTTTTAATTTTCTTCTCTTTTTTTTTTTAAAAAAAATTTTTCTTCCCATCTCCTATTGAATTTTCAAATAATTTTACTAAAAGTATTTAATTTTCTCTTGTCATGATTTAATTCAACAGCTTGACACTTTTTTTCTTTTGGTTCAACAGAATTTATTTTTTTATTGACTTTTTTCATATTACTGTGTCTTAACATATTATTGGAGTATATTAAACTCGGATTGGCACTTCGATCCAATTAAGAATTAACAAGTGTACTAGCTTTTCTAGCCATCGTCATTTTAGAAGATCACATTGCTATCATTAGTCGAAATGGCCCTGGAAAAGCTTGACTAGCCGACTATTTTTTCCCCTTATATTTAGCTATTTATATTTGTCTTCGTTTTTTGGTGCTCATCAAGCTGCTGGGAACAAGCCAAATGACTCTTGAGCTTCTTGAACATCCCTAAAACATGTTAATAGAAAATTTTTAAACCGATTTTACATACAAATTAAATAGGTAATTTATTTATAAGAATTTAAATTATTCTTTCTAATAAAATTGCATTTTAAAACAAACTCTACAATTAGTCTATCTATCTCTTATATAAATTTTAAAATAATATATTCAAAGAGTGATTTGAATTTTCACCTAATAAGAGAGGAAACAATTGGACGGACCTTTTCCATTGACATCACGAGTTGCTTATTTTTCCTTTTTCTTTTCAAGTGTTTCGTCTCCCTCATCACTATCATGTCCAAATAATTTTATTGAATTTTCAAATAATTAATTAAAAGTATTTTGTTTTCTCAATCGACATTGCCGTGCTTTAATTCAACAACATGTATGGACAGGACAGTTTTTCATTTGCTATAATATAATTTATTGATTTCATTCATTGGAAATTTTTTAGCTCCAATATAGTGATGTGGCTGTATATATGCACGTCACGTGACTGCATGTGTTCACTTGCATATGCAACCACATCACTTATATAGTCGTCGAGGGTGCTAAAAATTTGCTAAAATTTATTGAACCATTGAGCAGGCATTGTAATTTTTTTAAAAAAAAAAAGAAAAATTGAACTTTAATCTTGTTTATTGCAATAATAAATAAATAAACAATATATATATATATCCGAATTTTACTTTGAATTTTGTATATTTAGACTATTGTTTATTAATTAATCAATACACGTTATCCGAATTTCTTCCTTGAGAAATCTAGTGGTCAAAAACAACCATTTACCAACCACCAAACATGGTACACCTTTTCGGTTTCAATTCAATGAAATCATGTAACGTATGTTTTAAAAGTCAATTATAACACATTTTTTTGTTAGTGCCATGCTGCATATGGACAATATTAGCCGCGGTCAACCAACTTTTATTTTGATCCGCAATTTGATCATCCAACTCTAATTTATCAAAATCAGATCACCAAAATTTATTTTACTTTTGCCATTGATCATTTCGTGCTTGAAGACGAGATGGGTAAAGACGAAATGAGTAAAACGTACATATGCTCATTCTGTTGAATATGTCTTTCAAATTATACGACAATGACATGACTAGAATCATAAAAACGTCAAGTATGGGAAGGTGTCAAAACCACGGTTTGAGCTTAGATGAGAAGATGTGTGTCCATAGGAGGCACATGGCATGAAGTACACGCCTTAAGCTTAATTGGAAACCCCCTCCTCAAAGAATAAAGACCAGTTGAACAACCAAAGGCAAAAGTGCATTAGAGCTAAATGACCAAGGGAACTCGCTCAAGTGGTAAAAACACCCTCTTACCCATATATGTTTGATTCAGGTTCAAATCATTATCCATACCCATACAAATCCAATCTAGTACTTAAAAAAAAAAGTGCCTAATTGAAGTCCTTTTAAAAGTTCGGTGACTACAAATGAAATTTACCCCCAAAATCGTGGTCAAACAATTTTTTTTTTTTTTTTGGGGGGGGGGGTGGGGCAATCAAAATGGTGGTCAAAGTTGAAAAACAACAGAAATAAAAAAAATTAAAAATAAAAAGGATCACTACAATT